>JAVXUL010000009.1:1093487-1103551 GCA_035590515.1 Trichilia minutiflora | reverse complement strand
CCCGATTGTTATTTCTCCTTCCTGCATCATTTCCCCCTCCTTTGGCAACAAAAGCATTAGGAGACTGACTAGATGATGTATTCTCAGTACGTAACACCCTACTAAAAACTTCTTGAAGAGAGGTAATCTCAGAGCTTGAAAGAATCTGAGATTTGGCAGTCTCAAATTCAAATGGTAGTCCAGTCAAGAAACTCATGATTGTCATATTGTCTCTCTAGTTTTGTTGCTCTTTGATATCAGTGCTAAATGGTAAGACTATATTTAATTCCTCATAAGTCTTCTTAAAGTCCATAAAATAAGCTGTTAGTGATTTTGCTTCCTTCTCAGTACGATAGAAAGCTTTACAGACCTCATACATACGAGAAATATTTTCTCTCCCATAATACAAAAAACCTAAATGATCCATTAATTATTTCACTAGTTCACAGTGATCTACTAAACTAAGTATATCATTATCAATGGAGTTTCTAATTTGTAAAAATAATTGGGCATCTTCTCTTAATCAATTCTATTTAGTCTTATCCTTAGGGAGATCTTGAGTAAGGTGATCATCTCTGTCAATGCTGCGTAAATAGACCCTAATAGTTTTACTATAAGATAGAAAATTAGAACTATTTAACTTCTGATCAGTAATTTTACTCATGGTTGGGACTATCTCACCCATAGATACTTTTCCCTCATCCATCATAAACACAAGAGATTATGCAAGATACAGCAAACCCAAAGAGAAATCAAGCATTGATATAAAAGCTAAAATAAACTAACACACCAAATCACAATCGGAAGGAAGATCAAAAACTAAAACCTTGATGTCGAAATACCTAAAAGAAGAAATCCACCAAAAGCTCAACCTATTTGGTCACAAAACCATCAGGAGAAGGCCAGAAATAGATGTACGACGACAAGAGGCGAGATCAAAGAGTCAACAGAGTGCTCACGCTCCACCACGTGCTGGCGCGTGAGACGAACTACTGAGAGAGAGGACGACGCATGAAGATCACGCGTTGGTCTTCTGGTCATCGAATTTCGAAAAATCGCCGAACAAAAGTTTTCAACATCCTTCTGAGCACTAGTGAGACAAAATAGTCACTCCAGATGGTGACCCAATGCCCGCAGATTCTCATACCCAAAATTTTTAGAACAATCCCTAAAGCTCTGATACCATGAAATAGAAATATGAAATAGAAAGTGTATATCGTACTGTCTGATATTTTATTTATATATATTTATAATTATATACACTTAGAGAGAGTTAAATATAAAAATAAATCCCTACTAATTAGTCTATATATAAAAGATAAGTTTACAGTTAATTTATATTCTGTAACGTACAACTAATTTATATTCTATAACATTAATAAAATATATTTATATTTTCTTTAAATGTTCCTAATTATATTAAAAATATTTTTTAAAAGTGTTTAGTACACCCTCAATTTATTTAGAAATTTTTTTATATTTTTTAAATAATTATTGTGAACATTTATTCGCAATCATATATGATCCATTTAATATCTAAAAATAATTTTTAAAATTTTATAAAATCCTATTTGTAACCTTTTTAAAATATAGAAATAATTTCTAAATATTGGAACCCTAATAATACCATGTATATTATGGAATTGTGACATAATCTTTTAATATGAAATATGTCAATGTCAAAATTATAAAAAAAAATTGTCTGTTATAAGTCATAATTTTCATAATAAATTAAACATTTGCAAGACGTATTGATTACAAAGGTAACATTAATATATATACTATTAAGGAAAATAATGGTGGAGATTTGATTGAATTGGACGGTGATGAGGTGATATGTAGGTGGGACCCGTATAGAATCGACGAAAAATGATTGTTGAACCCCACACTCCATCACCACTGGAAGAGAGAGAGAGAGAGCAAAGAAAGATCCTTTGAATCAAAGACTTCTTTTATTTTTTTTCCTTTCTCTGTGACTGGGCTTAATATGTTAATTTACCACATTTTTTTTAAGGCTAGAAAATTCTTTTTAACATCTCATATTTTGATTTTTAAAATTATTTTAAATTGTTAAAAAAATAGGATAATGTGAATTGGTTCAACTATTAACAGTGATAAAAAATTCAGACTTTTTATTCCGCTCACATTAATTTTAAAATCGGTTAATTAATTTATATTTATGCAATATTTTAAAAAAATCTTTTAAAAAAAAAAAACTTTATAAAAACTGTATTTTTGCTTCCTATTTTTTATAGAGAAATATGATTTTGCTAGCTCCTTTTGTGAAGCAAGTTGAGGGTGTAAGAATTGAGGTAATTTTGTCTGGTGGTTAGAGGACAAGAAGAAAAGGTGATTTGGGCCTTAATAGGAGATTCCCATCTGATGATTAAACCCAAGAAATATTTTCAAGTTGGGTCTTTTCTGCAATGATTAGTAAATGCAACAGAAATTTCAATTAGTTTTAGTGTTCAAGAAGCAAAGTAAGGCAATATTTACCTATGATGGATATAGAAAGTGCTTTAAGAAAAGTACTTTTTATACAAAAAATACATTAATTTTCCAAATGGAGCTGTATATAGGATTAGGTGGTGAAGTTACGCTGAGCTTCATAATTTCGTAGAGTATCAGCTGATGCGTAACTTGGGTTTTGCCCTACTTATGCAGAAGTCGGCCAGAAAAGTGCTGCTGTACTTGAACGCCTCAACTCTTGCCTTTATGATTAAAATTTAGAATTCTTAAGCCTTTTCAAGGAAGAACCAAATTTAATCATTAAAGTCAATTTTATATAAACACTGAAACAAAGGCAAAGCAACATCAAATCCTTACATATTTATATGCAAACAAAATTATTTATTAACCTGCATAATACTAAAGAAGAATTAAAATCAAATAACATGATGTGGATATTCAGTAGCAGAAGCTTCTTGTAATGTCACATATATAATTATGTTTTCTCATACAATGGATAAATACATTTGCTGAGTTTGTTGGCGACATCAATGAATGTTGGCCTACCTTCTGATGGTTCTTCAACAAATTCACATACAAATAGTATAAAAGCTTACAATTGTTACTCTTTTGTAGGAAATGACCTGCAATCTTCGATAATCACAGGATCTTCGCTCAATATATCGTGTTCAGTATCTTTTTTCACATAATCTATTTAAAGGTAACCATTACGAACAAAATTATTGACTGCTTATCCCGTAAAGAGCTCAAGTAGAACACCACCAAAACTATAAACATCACCCGTTTCGTTGCACTCTTTAGACCTCCTATACTCAGGTGCATGTAGTATCTCGGGAACATCCTGCCAACTCGTCTTCTATGTGAGTTTCGCCTTCTAGAATAGATTTTGCTATTGAAAATTCAAACAGTTTGGCTATATTTTGTTCATTCAATAACATATGATATGGGGTTATCCAATAGCATAATCTTTTTGTAACGTCACATATACATGTAAATGTGCTCTTATACAATGAAATTGCAACTTTAAACAACAGGTAAGTACATTTGCCTGACTTGTTTGGCAATATCAATGATTGTTGACCTATGTTCTGGCGATTCTTCGATCCATTTTATTGCAAGTTGTACAAAAGCTTGCAATTGCTGCTAGCTGTTCTATCGGTCTATCCCAAGAAATGATATGCAGTCTTCAATGATCACAGGATCTATTATTTCATTAAATCTATCATTTTCAATATGCTTATTTGCATATTATTTCAATTAATAATATTAATTAGTTGTAGCAGTACCAAAAGTTTTAGGATCTATTATTTCAATTAATTTATTATTTTAAATACATTTCTTGACATATTTCCAAAAATTAGAGCAAAAACTCATTTTTCATAACAAACTAAAATAAGGCATGCACATCAGGGTTTTGTTAACTTCATTAATGTTAACAAAAACAAAATTCTTTGCTTCAAATAAATATCCTTTTCTTGTATGTATAACAGACTACATGCAACTGCTGCTATGGAAAATAATTAAGAATGTGAATATATATATATATATATAATTACATGCAAGAGTGATACATAAGTCTAAGTTGTTTAGCCACATCAACTATTGTTGGTCTATTTTCGACTGAATTAGAAAGACATTTAAAGACGAGCTCAATAAAAACTTGCAATTTGTCATCTTATATATATATAATTACATGTAAGAGTAATACATAAGTCTAAGTTGTTTAATCACATCAACCATTGTTGGCCTATTTTCGGCTGATTCAGAAAGACATTTAAAGGCGAGCTCAATAAAAACTTGCAATTTATCATCTTATATATATATAATTACATGCAAGAGCGATACATAAGTCTAAGTTGTTTAACCACATCAACCATTGTTGGCCTATTTTCGATTGATTCAGAAAAACATTTAAAAGCGAGCTCAATAAAAGCTTGCAATTTATCATCTTATATATATATAATTACATGCAAGAGTGATACATAAGTCTAAGTTGTTTAGCCACATCAATCATTGTTGGCCTATTTTCGGCTGATTCAGAAAGACATTTAAAGGCGAGCTCAATAAAAACTTGCAATTTGTCATCTTTTCCAGGACATGACCTGTCTGCAAAAATTATAGGATCTACTAACTCGTTAAATCGATTACTCTTGATATATTTCTCCAAACGATCCCTTAAAAGTTCATAAGTATCACCGGTTGCAAGATCGGAGAGATAACCTATGCTTTTTCCAGTCAAAAGCACAAGCAATAACGTGCCGAAGCTATAAACATCGCTTTTTTCATTATAATGACCTGTAGCCAGATATTCAGGAGCAGCAAATCCAGAGGATACCATGGTACTAGCATGTATGTAGGTTTTACCTTCCGGGATAAATTTAGATAGTGAAAAATCAAACAGTTTTGCAGCATATTCTTCATAGAAGATGATTTTCTCTGGTTCGATACCTCGATACACAATAGGTTGTGGAAATCCAATATGAAGATATGCAACAGCATTAGCTATTTCCATTGCAATCTTTAACCTATGTGTCAATAATAAAGGCTTAAAACGGGATTGATAATGACCGTAAAGACGATAAGAGAGAGTACCATACTTAGCATATTCAAAAACTAGAGTAGGCATTTCTGTTTCAAGGCAACATCCGATCATCTTCAAAATGTTTTTGTGATTCATTTGTGCCGCAAACACAATGTTATTGAAGCAATGGTCGACTCCAGCAGCGGCCAATTTATCGTACTTCATAACTAATATTTGTCCACGGTCCTGGGAAAAACCTCCGTACAGTTTGTAGTCTTTGACTTCAGTATATATAATCTGCCGTCCATTGTAGTTCTCTATTACTCTTTTCAACTCTTTGTTGGTGAAGGAACGAATAGGATTACGTTTACCATCAAAAGAGGCAATCAGCTTTTCTTGAAAAATCCTACCATTCCTAATTAGTGCTGTTTCTTCTCCCTTCGTTTCCGATGAGCGTTTTAATTTTCCCGAAAACGAACTCATTTGACCTATGAAATTCGATCACTTGATTTAAAAATGTAATATGAAACGCCTCGAATTAGTTAAGAAACATAAAAGAGCACGAAAAATCAAACAGTTGGAATACGAATTTGTTTGTGCCGACTTCAACTTTCAGTCACATGTTGATGTTGTGTATGGATTGCTCTTAAATTTCCAGATAGTTTTACTGACAAACTTTCATATGTGCTGAAAACAGATGCGATCTAATTCGAATTAAATAATTAATAGTAGCAATAACTATAATTTATAGATAGTTGAATTGAATTTAATTACTTGAAAAATGGACATACAAAAGAAAGCTAGTTTGACAAAAATGATTTCAGAAAATAAATTATTATCGGAGTTCATAGATCTATATCTGCAAAATCTACCAAATTTACAGGCAGAGGTACTGAAATATAAAGAAACAGAGATAAGGAGAATTCAGTTACCCATCGCTGGAAATATAAGATTAGGAAAAAGATGCGAAACTGTGCTCTGCAATTGGCAATTGAAGCTGAATGGAAATGTATGTCAGATTAATTGAAGTTTGAGGATGAATGCAACTCTTTGTTCTAAATCAACCAGATATGACTTATTGACTTCTAGGCTCATGCATTTATTGATTACCTACCAGAGTGTTTGTCCCGTAGAAAGCACAAGGGGTTTTGACTTTCAAGACTCGTCAAGACTCTATGATCACCAAGAGTACTGCAAGTTTCCTTTTACCAATCTAGGTGTTAGGAGTCTTGACTTTCAAGGTTGGACGTTTCTAATGTCGTGCTTTTAAAGCACATCAGCTAACTACTTCATTTTATAGAAATTTTTGCATCATTTGTATGACAGACGTTCAAACAGAATGATCTCCAACTTCATCAACGAAATACGTTGTTTTTCCCATCAAAAGCGCAAGGAGCAATACATCAAAACTGAAAACGTCTCACTTCTCATTGCAGTCGGTTGTAGTTAGATATTATATTAAAGTGCAACAAATTTATCAAATTATCCCTATTGGCTCGTCTTCTATATGATTTTCTCCTTAGTTTTGGAATAAATTCTAAATCGTGAAAAAATCGAACATTTTGACAACTAAATTTTCATGGAATAGAGTAATTGATAATTTGATGTTCTTGAAAACAATAGGCCAAGGAAATCCAAGATGAACATATATATGCAAGTACATCAGATGACTCCATTACTATCTTCAACCTATTGTATATATTAATCAAATGGTTGTGTATGATATGGTTTCCCAGAAGTTGTTGATATATCATACACATTTTTCTTTTGTCTACTATAATATAGCAACGTTTTGTGTATGTTAATTAATGGTTATAATAATATTTAACAAATCGTCCGGTACATTTTTCTTTTGTCTACTATAATATAGCAACGTATTGCATATATTAATCAATGGTTGTAATAATATTTAACAAATCTACCGGCCAATGAAATTCCCCCATCAAATTACGATTAAATTAATACGCAGAAAGAAATGGCGATGATCATACCGTCCACAACATAATTACTTATAATTATCCAAGCCAAATGTTTGCCAAATGCACCAATATTGCTGGCGGCTGGCCTATCTTCTGTTGATTTAGACAGAAATTTTAAGATTGCACTCTCTTTTCATGTAGTTCCGTCGAAATAAACCTATTTTCAAATATAACCCGTCGAAGGTCTTTTATGTGGGTTTTATCCACTGGACCCGGATGGTGAAAAATCATATGGTACTTTAAGCAACATGTTTTCCATAGAATAAGATAGTCGATGATGTTAAATATCTAATAACAACAGGTCTAGCATAGCAAGATCAACATGAACATATGCAATAGCATTAACTAATCGAGGTTGAGGAGCAGAATCTGGGGATCAATATGTCAAAATAATGAAATTAGAACGATCTGAATTTCAGTAAATCCTATAAATAAGGGTTTTAGCACTCATATGAAATGCAAAACACAATGCAATTAATCAATACGGTCTATAGGTTGAATTGTAGCTGTTGTTGCTAGCTACAAATTTAACGTTTGACAAAAATATCAACTTCTCTAGTAATTTTGCTCTGTTTATGCTCGTAAATCTTTTGCCCTCTTCATTCCTTTTGGCATTAGAAGCCCACTCTGCAACGAGATTCCTTAAATGGTAGTTGTTTTTGTTGCTTTCTTGAGCTCTTCAGCAGAAAAGCTACGAATAGGATTATATTTGCCATTAGAAGAGGCAATTAATTTCTCTAATAATGTTTTTCCATTCCGCATCAATGCTTCCTGATCTGCCTTCTCCTGATACTTGCTTCTTAAAAAACTCATCTCTTTTAACCCTGTACACAATACTGTGAGATGTTTTTACTTCTTTAACCAGGAAAACATGAAGCATGCATACAGACAATATGCATACAAAACACAAACACTTCAATTTTCAGGAAAAATATAATTGAATCCTATAAGAAGAAAGCTGATAAGATAGATCTAATCATGGACGGCCAATTCAAGAGATAATTTCTATTAACAGTATTACCCAAAAAAAAAAAAAAAGAAAAGAAAGAGTAAGAAGCGAGAACCTTGAGAGAGAGCACTGGCATCGGCACATGAAGCAGAATGAACAAAACCAGAAAATAGGCTCCGGCCTCCGGGGACAATTTCCGCTGGATAATGGCACAACATAGACTGTCCATTGTGTTACAATTGGGGCCGGTTGCATCAATTCAAACCGATTGTGTTGGGCCCAGGATCAATCCAACATGGAGTGATCACAACAACTTCCAACGTTTTTCTAATGACACCACGCTGGGAACAATTTTTAATGCCGCAAGATTGTAGTCGCTGTAGATGTAATTGCGGGAACACTAACGGCGCCATTTTAGCTGACACCCAAAATATCTTTGGGACGGTCTTTGAAAAGTATTGCGTAGTTTAAAATATGTTTCATGTTTTTTCTTTAATTTTATTTTCTTAATTAAATATGTTTTACGTTCCATAGTTTAATCGAGTGAAAGTATAATACCACTTTTTTTTAATTCATATTTAATATTGATGCAAGGAGTTGGTTTCGTTCTTAACTTCAAGTACTGGTAGGTCTTCATTTTTTATTCCTGAGCTTTGAAATGCAAAATACAGAACATCACAGGGATAAAATCGATTTTCCGACGAAAACTCTCCGATACTTAAGTTAGAGAAGGTTTTGCTTAGTATATGAGAGAGGCGTGCATGCAAGTTAAGAACATGAAAATCTTTAGTTAGTTAGAATGAGTGTGTGTCCCTCTATTCTTTGGACAAAGTATTCATAAAATTCCCGCTCAAAGTCTGTGAAAAATCTCTTGGAATGAGTGAAAAATAAGAGAATCTGTACCTTCCTCGATTTCTGAATACTGTATATTGGAAGTCTAGGAGTTTGTACCTTTAGACATGTGTTGCCGCGTGGTTGGTGTGCCTAGAGCAACTTGCTACAAAAGTCAGAGGGTATGGGAAATCGTGATACTGTTTCTTGTTACGTCATCCCTGAGGCCTCGAGTGAAGGTCCCTCCAAGTGAAGCTTCTAACTCTCCCGAGAATGAAATTCTCTAGTTCTCAGGAGGCCCTCATACAGCGGGTGATAGTTTCGAGGACATTGAAATATAATATCGAGGAGACATGTACACCCCGAGTGTCCGCGAGTCCCTGCTTTCTCGAAAAGAACATGTCGGTCCGACTTCTCGATCTCCTAAAAGGATTACCGTTGCGGGCCCCAGATCCGAGTGCGAATTAACCATGAATGACGAAGAGACCTTCTGACTATCCACCTCAGACAAAGTACCCAAGGCAGTTTAGCCATCCCCCTGTGATGCAATCGACTTCTCGGGACGCGACCGTATTAAGGGGTCCCCTTTGGAAGTAATACATCATAAATTTTTTAAAGAGTCTCCAAAATATCGATCAAACGAATCACCCTATTCGATTGATCGAATCCATCAAAAATAAAAAATTTCATTTGAGTACCCCTAAATTTAAAAAATATCATTGGAATCCCACTTAAAATAAAATTAACATTTAATTACGTTGAGGTTCATGCGTTTACGACCCCAAAACTCTATCTTAACCATTTTAAATTCTCAAAATAATTATACAATCATGATGACGTGTCAACTATATACAATGCAAGCACAATTACACGTATAATAAAAATATAAAATTATCAATATGTCCTTGGGATCTAGGTACGGGGCTCACAATTAAGATGAAGATTCAATTCTTTCATGGTAAGAATAATGCTAATTTGTACTTGGAATAAGAAAAGAAGGTGTAACTCATATTTGAGTGTCATAACTACTATGAATTGAAGAAAGTCAAGTTGGCAGTTGTAACGTTTACTGATGATGCACTTATTTGGTAAGACTAATTATTTTGAGTAAGCGTAAAAATGGTAAGAGGTCTATTAAAACTCGGGCTAAAATGTAAGAGATCATGAGAAAACAATTTGTAGTTAGCTTCTACTACAGTCTACAAGTGTAACGACCCGTACCTCACCACGAGGGTATAATTGTCATTTTCTACATCTTTCATCCATGCATCTGCATTCATTTCATGTTTCATGGGATTATGGGTGTGATCCTAGGCTCGTGTGGGGCCTATTAAAG
>JAVXUL010000009.1:1064486-1075838 GCA_035590515.1 Trichilia minutiflora | reverse complement strand
GACTGCACACTGTCCCATGTCAGACATCACATCCTTCTCATTCTCCGATGCCCAGTCATTGTTCAGGGGGGAGACCCTATATAAGGCACCCTTTTTTAACAGAGAAAAGACTTTTGGACTTTTACTTTTTGGATGGGCTCTCTTGAATTTTGGGACTCTCTCTCGAATTTTAGATTTTTGATTAGAACCTCACCGAAAATTTGCACTTCGATCACACGCTGATAGAATCGAAGAGAGAAAAAGGGAGTTTGATTATCATCTTTCCTAACCATTTCCGTTTGGTAGCCTTTGGATATAGATTCTATACACTTTTCTCCTATTTCGAGCTACTTTCGGTTTTCTCTCTGTTGCTTTCATCAAAAGTCCATTCTTTTTTTATCCACATTATTTCTGACTTAGGCATCAGAGTTTCTCTATCGAGAATTCCTCCCGGCGTTACTCCATAGGTGTTTATTGTTTTTACAGGCCTAGAAGGTGGAGCCTTGCCGAAAATCATCACACTTTCAGTCGCTTTTCGATAGAAAAATCTCTGTTCAACAACCGGCACATCGCCCTCGCACCTCACCAACTGAGTCATTCCTCGTTGGCCGTGAGGAGAGTCCACGAATAATTCTCACACCAACATTACACTTTAACTATCTCATAAAACTTCAATTGCTTCATTTTCAATATTCAATTCTTCTAAAATTCCCTACAACCACAAGACTTCTTTTATATCTTCAACCATTGCCATATATTCAGCTTCAATGTTTGATAAGGCAACTAAATATTGCAAAGTAGCCTTTTAGATAATGGTACATTCTTTAAACATGAAAATAAAACCTGTTAGCAATCTTTTTTTGTCTATATCAGCTATAAAATTAAAATTAACAAAACCTCTAAATACATAGCTTCTCTTATTCCTTTCCCAGATACTAAATAGCTATTCAAACTTTCTTTAATATATCTCAAACATTTAATAGCTTTTTAATGAGCATTTTCTATATTACTCATAAACCTACTGACTATACTCATTATAAAAGTAAGGTCTGGTCTTGTATAAACCATCCCATACATAAGGCTTTCCATAACATTTGAGTATGAAATCTTCATCATTTCCTCCTTTTCTTTATTTGTTTGTGGACATTACTCCTTTGATAGCTTGAAATAAGTTATCAAGAGAATTTTGATAGGCTTTGAATTTTCCACGTGAAACCTATGTAACACTTTACTTAGATATTTTTCTTCAAGAAGTTTAAGTATTCTTTTATGCCTATCCCTTATAATCTTTATTCTAAGAAACCTTTTTGCTGCTTTTAAATCCTTCATTTTAAAGATAGAATTTAACACCTCTTTCAATTCATTCAGCCTGCCTTTAATTTTACTTATAATCAATAAGTCATTCATATATAACAATAAAAAAACCATATTATCAATGTTATTTCCTTTGAAGTATACACCTTGATCAAAAGCATTTCTCAAGTAATCATATTTCCTTTTGAATTCATCAAATTTCAAGTTTCATTGTCTGGGAGATTATTTAAGTTTATAAAGGGACTTTTTAGGTAAATAATCCATCTTCTCATAACCCACTTCAACAAAGTAATCTGGTTATTTCATTAGAATCTCCTCATCCAAGCTACCATAAAAAAAAATAGTTTTCAAATCCATCTATTCCAGCTCAAGATCATGCACAACTATTAAACTTAACAACAATCTCATAGATATATTTCATACTACAAGTGAGAAGATCTCTTAATAATCAACTTTTTCTTCTTGAGTGAATCCCTTAACTGTTAGCATTGCTTTGAATCTCAATGTGCCATTTACCTCTTTTTTTTAAAGAACCATTTGCAATAAATAACCTTTCTATCTTCTGATTTCTTGACTAATAACTAGGTTTGATTCTTATCCAAGGATCTCGTTTCTTTACTCATAATTTCATACCATCTATTAGCTTCTGGTTCTTTTATAGCATCTTTTACATTTACTGGTTCCTTGACTTTATTTCTTATACTGTAAAGAGTGCATATGCTACTAAATCAATATAACGAAACTTTCTTAATGTCTTTATAGTCCTTTTTTTTCCTATCTCTAATTATCTGATAGTTTGTGGTTTCTTCCTACTGACCTTTTTCTATACAAGTATTAGCTTATTTACCAACATCAGGTCCTACTTCTTCTGTTTTAACTTTCAGGTCAATTTTATCTCCTCTTATTTGATTTTGCTCCACCTCAAACTGAATTTACCATCCTTAATTCCAGATGTAGACTCAATCTTCTTAGTTTATAGTTTGTCTGTTGGTGTATACCCTAAGATCTAATGGTTATGTTAGATATTTAGGATATTATATATCATGATATTATTAATTAATATATATATATATATTGTTATTATATATCAGTGTATTTAATAAATATAATAATGCTCTTAGAATGATGGATTCAGTTAGTTGAATGCTGTTCTGAAAATGTCTCTAGTCAGGTATTATTGTGGATAGGACAACAATAATATATTAACACTAGTATGTGTAGTGACTGATGATGACATGAGATATATCATGGTATAAGATATAAAGTCAATATATGAGTACAAGTTAGTGAACTAATATACTGGACCGACCCACTGTGAGAATGCTACATGGATTGTTATATAAGTGTCATAAACGATTCTTATAGTGACAATGGTATATGTGATCCTTTGACTTGAGATTATCATGGCTCTTAACATAATGAATGATATATTTTAATATTTTCAAACGTTACCTATAATAGAATGAACTATAAAAAAAATAGTTAGATATATCATGAATCATGTAGACGGATATGTTTAATCAAGATAAAATTTGTCCCTTCTATGTAAAAAAAGTGATATTTTTGGACCTCTTTAATTGAGTATGATTATTAAAATACATGATCATACTTAAATACATCAATATGAGATATTGATTCATTTGATTAAATAATTATACTCAGGATATTGAAGAAATATGAAGATTGAATTTTGCGAGAATAATACAATCCATGCCTCGTGTTCAATTAAGATATCAAGGACAAAGAGATTAAAACTACATGGTAACATTGATTACGGGATAAAATGTAATGTCAAACTATTCACATTCTCGTCACTTGATTGGTCTTGATATGTTACTAGACACCGCTCATGATTTATGATATTAAAATTAGATTTTAATATCACTACCAATGCTACAAAAACCTATTAGATCATACGCTAGAAAGTGAAAATTAAAAGTATAAATTTATGAGATGAATTTATTTTAGTTCGTGAAAACTTTGTGTTGATTAGGGTTGTACTAGATCTATTTAATAAAGTTAGGCTAAGGATGTTGGTTAAAACTTTATTAAATAAACTAAACCTTAAGAGTAAGGCCAAGCCTAACACGGATATTGGGCTTATTTTGTCATTAAACTCTAACCCTAAAACGCGTTGAAAACATAAGTGTGTATAGAATTTATTCTTTGTGTTTTCTTAAGGAAAGAAAAACGCAATAAAAACCAAAACAAAGAAAAACACAAATAAGAGCTAGCACTCAGAATATTGATTCATCTTGTTCGTGTGGATACCATAGAGGCGTAAATTTGAAGTTTTATACTAGTGGTTTACAAAAGGTATAAGTTTTTTGGACTCGTTTAATGAGAAACTCGATTTATCGCATGGATCATTAAAAGGAAATAAAAAAAAAATTGTTTTCGCTGATCTTATATATGTTTGATTTTCTTACATTGCCTTTTATTAAATCATTTTTTAGGAATTTGACATCCTTACTTATTATACACTTTTCTTCCCTACCATTATGGCATTATATCTTTCACTCTTTTATTCCTACAAAGTACCCCATAAATACACCTTTCATAGCTGTTGTCTTTAGTTTGCCTTGCTTCATATATGCATAAGCAGTGCAGCCAAAGACCTTAATGTGATTTAGTGAAGGTGTTTTACTTGAGCACACTTCCTCAAATGTTTTAAACTTTAGAGCTGATGAGAGACTTCTGTTATTTAGATATGCTATAATTACTATAGCTACAGCCTAAAATAATTTTGATAACTCAACACACAAGAGTATACTTCTAACTTTCTCTAATAAAGTTTTATTCATCTTCTCAACAATACCATTTTATTGAAGGTTATGAGTTGCTGTCTTGTGTCTCGGAATCTCATTTTCTTTATAGACCTTATCAAGTATTATATTGCAAGACTCTAGCCCATTATCAGTCTTTAAGGCTTTTAGTTTTTTGTTATTCTATTTTTTCACTAAGTTTTTTCATTCTATAAACCCTTCATACACTTGATCTTTACTTTTCAAAGTGTATACCCACACTTTTCTAGAAAAATCATCAATTATGGACAAAAAGAATCTTGCTCTTCTTAAGGAGACTACTTAAACATGTCTTCACACATTATAATGTATATAATCTAATACATTTGATATTGTATGCCTTTAAACTTACTGATGTGGTATTTTTCCAGCACTTAGCACTCACAGAAACTCAATTTCACACCTGTCTTACTACTCAACAACCTCTATTTATTCAGCCCTAATAGGTTCTTCTCACTTAGATGCCCTAATCTTTGATGCTAAAGCATCAATTTCCTTCTCTTTTAACATTGGCAATATTGACATCCCTTGATTATTTCCTCAAGTAACACATATATACCATTTTGCCTTTTTGCTTTTATCATTACTAATGATCCTTTACAAACTTTTAAAATATCATTTTCTACTTTAAAAGTACATCCAATAGATTCTAGCATACCCATTGACACTAGATTTCTTTTTTAAACTAGGAACTTATCTAACTTCTTGTAATTTTAACTATTGTCTTACTCTTTATTTTCATTCTTATGGAACCTATTTCTCTAACATTATAAATCATATCATTTTCTAGAATAACTTTTTAATTGTCTTTGAAAGTTAATCTAGAAAAGAATAACTTACTCGGGCACGTATAGTAGGTATATCTTGAATCAAGTATCCAATCATTAGTGGCCTTTCCATTTTTTGGTAAACCCATTAGGAGAAAAGCATCCTAGAAATTAACCTCAATCACCATGATTGTTTCATGTTTCTTTCTAGATGCTATTGGTGTCTTTTGTTATTGTTTTTTAAAGATAGTTCTTCTTGAAATGACTGTCTTTGTGACAGTGAAAGCAATTTAAGTTTTTTTTTCTCTTGACTTTGATCTAAATTCACCCTTTCTCAGTCCTTCTCTCTTTTCTGTTTTGTCTTTGATATTAAACCCTTCTCTATTACCTTATTCTTAGTCCTTCTCTCTTTTCTGTTTTGTCTTTGATATTAAACCCTTCTCTATTACCTTATTCTTTTTATTAATTTCTCCTATTTAACTCCTTAACTCTTGAGGAGTTTTTGACATCATCCATTGAAATAGAGGATCTTCCATAAGGCAAGATATCAATAAAGTGTTTATAGGATTTAGGTAGAGAGGTGAGAATAATTAGGGCTTGATCTTCATCGTCAACCTTTACATTAATAATTTTTAAATCAATTATCAGTTTAGTAAACTTGTTCAAGTGATCCTTAATCGAACATCCTTCTTCAAGACTGAAAATATACATTTGTTTTTTTTTGTAAGTAAAGCCTTTTAGTCATGGATTTGTGTTGATATCTTTCTTCTAGTTTCAATCAAATTTCTTGAGCAGTATTTTCTTTAATCACCTTTTTGAACACCTTATCGAATAAATATAATATAACGATACTTTTAACTTTCCTTTAGATTTTTCTTAGTTGGTATTCTATAAAATCCTTACCTTCTATCTTAAAATTTTCATTTTTCAATGCATTATCAAATCCCTTGTGTTCAAAAAAAGCTCTTATTTTTATTTTATAGATAAAAAATTATTTTCATCTATAAACTTATTAGTTAAGAAATTTGTTATAACTATCTTGATTTCTAATGCGTTTATTTCAACGAGTCTTCAAGATTCGTTGATCTTCCTTTTGTAGTTTGCATTCTCGGATAACACTTGTTGCTTTCAAGAACAAGAACCACTCATAATAAATACACAAATCAGCAAGAACAATAAAAGATTCCAAGAGCAGAATCCACTTGATTAAGTAATCAAGAACCTAAACTTAAACATTGCAAACCCTCAAGTTTTAGCACTTGGCCACAAATCAAGACAAAGAGAAAAATAAAAAAATAAAAAAAGTAAAGAATGAACCATAAAAAATTGACGAGGAAATTCTGTTTTTATTTCCAGTAACTAAACGAGAATAGAATCTTTATGATTACAAGCCAAAACACAGGCCTTTTAACTAAACTTAACAACAGTGAAAGATTATTATACCCCTTGGACCTTAGTAGAAACAAATTACAGCGGTTACCTACTGCTTGGAATTGTAAAGTTGGCTACAGCTAGCATAGTATTAATTGATGAGGATAGATTCATGCTTTTTGTTAAAGCATGTGCTTAAAGCATGTGCCGAAGGGTAACTCACACGTGTATATTTTAATTAATAGGAATGAATTTAAAATTATATGAATACACATATAATTCTGAATTTAATTTTTTAAGTTATTTATAATTTAAATAAGAATAGAATACTGTACTAATTTCTTTTAAAAATTAATCAAGATACGTTTAAATTGATTTGAACATCTCGATTATAAAAAAAAAATACTTAAGAGTATATATCTTTTATTTAAGGATTAAGATTTCTATTTCTACTTTATTTTTATTAAAATAAACATAACTCTATTAAAAAAAATGAGTGCTTATTTTTGGAAAGCTACAGTATACACATAACGAGTTTTTCTATTTTATTAATTATTAGTTTCATAATTCATATTAAAAATTATTCTTTTAAATTAAGATTTCTTTTATAAATCGAGACATAAGTTTTGATAGTAATATAAAAAAGTCAAATAAAAAATATTAAAATTTAAAGTTTGTAGTATAAGTTATTGATTTTACTCATAAAAATATAAGACATACGAGTTTATATGATTGAACAAGTAATAAATTAATTAACATGCATAAATATATTTTTTAAAATTTAAAAAATATTACGAATTAAACTGCATTTTTCATCTTATAATAGAAAAAAAATAATGTATACCAGACAGTATTTCTCAAAAAAAAAATAAAATTATTAAAATAATATAAAATATATAATACTTATTTGATACAGTTTTTTTAATATTTTTAATTTTTTTAAAAAAATTATATCAAATATATAAAAAAATTTATATTTAAAATATAAAAAAAAATATTCTCTTCTCTTTTTATTAAATATTTAGATAATTTTTTTAAATATTATTTTAAATTTATTTTTTAAATATTTTAATTTAATTAAATTAAATATCTTTTATAATAATTTTAATACATAAAAAATTGATAATAAATTTTTTTAAAAATTATTTTAATTAAAAATTTTCTTTTTAAAAATTAAAAATTAACTTTTAAAATCTTAAAAAACTACTCAAACCCTACTCGCAATTTGACACAACTGATAATAATAAACCAATAAAATTTAGTATTCACGTGATACCACGTGATTAGAAGAAAAAACATTTTGTTTGTAGAAGACGGAATACCGCCTCCGCCCACCGTTTTTTGACGCTTCCAACCTCGCTTTCCCTTCCGTGTTCCATTTTCTATCCTACAAAAGCGTGTCTTCTTTTCTACTTTGTTATTGTTTTCATTTCTCTGAAACATAAAGTCCTACATTTTTTCCTCAAAGATGGCGGAGACGAAGTCAAAATTAGAATCTGTAAGGGAATGGATTGTCGAACATAAGCTTAGAACTGTTGGTAATTTTTCACTCTTTCACGCCCCCCTTTTTTTCTTTTTTGTTTAAAGAATCGATTAAATTACATATCTTTTTATGTATATGGGTTCTTTTTAATTGTTTTATTGTGATTGGGATTTTTCTGGTATTTTGACTTAGGCTGTTTATGGCTTAGTGGGATTGGGGGATCGATCGCGTACAATTATTCTCAACCCAATATGAAAACCAGTGTCAAGATTATTCACGCTAGGTAAATATTGATGCTTTAATGATGTATCCGTTTTTCGTTTTTTCTTTTGGGTGATTTAATTGTTTTGTTCTTGTTGACAGATCTTGAGTTGCTAAAGAGTTTGAGAGAACGAAATCTGAATTTTATTTGATGTTTGTTTATTTTGTGAAATTGAATGAGTGAATTTTAGCCTTTTGCCCCTGGATTAAATGGAAACTTTGAATGTATCATCCCGTCTGCCTTGATATGATTCTTGTTCTGACTATTATTGCGATTTCTTTGTGTTTCTTGTTTAGTTCAGCAGAACTTTATTTCAACCAGAGAAGTCCTAAGTTCTCGACCCAATGGACTTCCTTGTAGGCTAACCTTATTTTTTTAGTGCCTTAATTATTGTCCATGTAGCTCTAACCTATTTCCAAACATAATTGATAGCTTGTGTTACCAATACCCCATAAGTGTCCTTTAATACTCGCCTGTGAGAGCTGTCTTATCTCAAATTCTTTTGAATAACATTTTATACTAAACAAGGAATCCTTTAGTAGCACATCATGATCTTGTTTGATGTCTGGGATGGATTTAAGTTGGTGTTGGTGATAATGGAGATATTTTGAGAAGGTCGGTGCAGTCACCAGTGGTGGTATATTTCACAAATTGTTGCTGGAAGAGATAAGATGTGATTGAACTTAGATGAGGTTAGGAACTTATGCAGTCATGCAGCTACTGGTTGCATAGCTTGTTCAGAGTTCAGACTATAACATCTTACTCTCCTTTATGAACTTAAGGAGGTGTTGCCCGCATAGCAAAAGGTTTAGAGAGGCTGAAGTGCAATTCTGTCTTTCAAATTTTAGAGAAGTTGAAGTGTAATTCTGTCTTTCAAAGTAGTAATAAGTCTCTTTGGTTAGGTTGTTGAAGTCATAGAACAGTTTTCACCCCCCAAAAAGTAAAAGGTCAAGCATGTAGATATACTCCTACAAGGTTTAGGGGTCTATTCCTCAATACTACCCATCTGGTTAGAAACTTTGAGTTTCCTGCTTCTGAAAAATTGTAGGATTCTTCAGGAGCAAAGATTTCAAACCTGAGCTGACTGAGTGGGTCTAGGAGAAGTGTGGACTATTTTAAAAAAAAAAAAAAATTGTTGGAATTGGAACTTGTTCTGAAGGCTGCAGATTATAGTCGTTGTCACAGATAGTTTTCTTTGATTAACTTTTCCATATCCTATTATAAAAGGCTTATCCAGTTTTGTATGTTTAGAGTTTCAGACATTGTTTTCTTCAACTTGCTAATCACTTGGCTAATCTCAGGTTGCACGCACAAGCCCTTACTCTGGCTGCATTAGCTGGTGCTGCTGTGGTTGAGTACTACGACCACAAAACAGGATCCAAGGCTGAACGATATGCAAAATTCCTCCCAGCTGATACCTACTCACACAAGAACTAAACAAACTTTCTATTGCATACTCTTAAAACGAATTTTTGCCAGGCCTCTGATAAATGAATTGTTTTAAGAATATTTCATCTGATAAGGTGATAGTATATTCGTTTCCCCATTACATTTTTTGCTTATTGCATTGGTTTTGATCATATGATACTTGGTTGATCAAGGCAAGTGAGCCACTCATAAATCACAGAAAACAGATGCTTTTATGCTAGCATATAACATGTAATACTTGCTAATTACTGTTGAATCAAATGGATATGATGGCATATTTTTCCCAGCTGCTTTTGTTTCTCCTACGGATGGAGCTTGTTCCTTCTGACTGTGGAATGTACTGGAACATTATTCTTTAGCTCACAAGGGAGCCCTTCCTTGCTGTGAAGTTTATTATTTATACCCATTTTTTCCTCAGATTAATTAAGTTCTATCTTTTTCGTTTTTAACATTTGGATAAATTGTCTTAGGTAATTGTAATTGTTTTCTTCGTCTACTCTGATAATTCTTAAATTTTGATGGGTCTGAGTGGAGACTATCATAAGCTTCAAAGGAGATTATCTCTTTCATCTAACAAAAAAAAAGAGCTGATATCATCTCCTAAAAATTTCAGTATTAATATATAAATATATAAATTTTATTAAAAATTGAGGTTATTAAATTTTTTTTTGAGTTTGTTAGAAATACTATGGTTTTAAATAAAGCTAAAATTATTACTCACAATTCTTAGATACCTAAGCTAAGAATTGTCTTTTTCAAAGAAGTTTAGCAAATACTATATATGCATTTGAATGGTTTAAAAATTATTATATGAATTTTAAGTTTTTATCTCAAATAATATAATTAATTTTAAAATTTTTTAAATCATTATTTATTACATTGTTTCACCACCCATTAAATGAATGTTATATTATTTAGAATAAAAATTTGAAACATGTAACATAATTTCTTGTTAAGAGATATAATGTGAAAGCATTTTCTTTGGATTATGTGGTTAAAATATTTAATAGTTTAAAAATGTGATTGAACAATAATATTATACTTTTTAAATGATCTATAAAATTTTGTTAAATAGTAAAATTTTATAATTTTTAAATAATTTGTTAATTTAACTTATTTTTTAATTAATTAACACTATATTATAAAAAAAATTAGGGTAAATACTTAAATATTAATATTACTATAATTGGAATTTGTAAGATATTTAGTTTGGAGTAAAATTTAAAATAGTTAAATAATTGGATTATATATTTTTTTTAATAGCAAAGATACAAATTCTTATATATATTTTTATTTACACCGGCCTTGCCCTCAAACTTGAACTCATTAAAAAACTAAATACAAATAGTTATTAAACTATCAAATTGTTATATCTGAAATAAATTTTATATAAATTAATATAAAATATTTTTTAATAAATGAAATTATGCTATTATTATATGTATTTTGTATGATTTAGTTTCTTTCACCCTAAAAAATATAACACTTATAATAATTGTATAACACCATCAAGAATTTGTATATGTACATTTTTTTCCTAAAAATTTGAGAGGATGCTTATGATTAATTTCAAAGGTTATTGATATAATAGGGTTGTCGTTTGTTATCCATTGAGCAACATTTATAAAACCAAATAAATTGTCATTATTGGGAGAAAGACGAAATGTCGGTTATTTGGCTAGCAAAAAGAATAAAACGACGGCTCGTTCGGTAATCTTATTGCTACACCAATAGTCGTTCATGGGAAAAGGGATACAAGGGCAAAACTGGAACAAAACTGTGACCTACTCATTTTGGATCGTACGATCAAGAGATAATCCAAACAATGGGTGAATGACGTTTTGCCCCCCGAAGTTTCGCCAAAATCCAATCGCCCCCCTCTGACAAATTTTTTTTTAATCTCAGCCGTCGATTACAAAAAATTAACGGTTAAGATTAAAAAGA
>JAVXUL010000009.1:1039655-1056024 GCA_035590515.1 Trichilia minutiflora | reverse complement strand
TAAGATTAAAAAGAAATTGTCAGAGGGGGGCGATTGGATTTTGGCGAAACTTCGGGGGGGAAAACGTCATTGCCCCTCCAAACAATTTACCCGAACACGTGACGCCACAAAATCCCTCTCTCTATAAGTTTCATTCGAACTCCACGTGCATCTTTCCGGAATAATCTACGCCTTCTCCTCACTCTTTTTACTTTTACCATTCTCTCTCCTCTATCT
This sequence comes from Trichilia minutiflora, assembly GCA_035590515.1. Classification (NCBI taxonomy): domain Eukaryota; kingdom Viridiplantae; phylum Streptophyta; class Magnoliopsida; order Sapindales; family Meliaceae; genus Trichilia; species Trichilia minutiflora. Next base: position 1,055,808 of record JAVXUL010000009.1, on the reverse strand, counting down.
GCAAAAGGTAATTTTTTAAAAAAATTATTTTATAGTTTTTAATTCTTGGTTAATTTTCTTTTTTCAAATCAAATTTCTTGCGCAAACTTCAGCCATTTTCTGTTAAAATTTTCAATACTGAAATTGTGCTATCGGATCTGGTACTGAATTTAATTGATTTCAGATCATCAGAAGCAACACATAGAATCATATTAATCAATGATGTTGTATATTTTCTTTCTTCATATAAGACGAATTGCGAATTGATTAACTGATGATTTTTTAGGACTTTTTTATTTTTATAGCGTCCGCATATTTGCATATTTAGTACTAATTATTCTTAATTGATTATTTGTTGTTTCAGCGGGGAAAATGAGCAGCCGATCGAGCCGTACTCTTTTCGTTGGAAATCTCCCGGGAGATACTCGAATGAGAGAAGTGGAAGACTTGTTTTACAAGGTTTTTCATTTTTTCATTGTATTTTGGTTTAAAGTTTTTTGGCGAAATATTTGTTGTTGTTTTTTATGTATTTGAAGTGATTAATCTGTTTTTAATGTTTTTGAGATCTGGGAAATGATAAATGCTTTGATTGTTCTGCTGCTGCATGTTTATACCATGAAATGAAGAATTTCCCACTTTACTTGATAAGAAAAAAGAATCTATTGTATAATGTACAATATGCAAATTCAACCTTTTGTTGGTGTTAGTATGTCTCGCTTTTCTCTGGTGTATACTGGTTTATCTACTAAATGAATGTTGTTGATATGGATTTGCATTGGGAAAATTTCTTATTAGTTAACTAACTTTGTAATTTCAGTATGGACCCATTGTTGACATTGACTTGAAGATCCCACCGAGACCTCCAGGTTATGCTTTTGTAGAGGTGAGTTGGCATTTTACAAACTCACATATAATTACTTCAGAACTTGGACTGTTTATGTTTACACATGCACAAATATTTGAGTTTTTCGTTTGACTTTCTTCAATTTGTTTCCTTTTACGATTATTCAATTTCTTTCACAATGCAGTTTGAGGATTATCGTGATGCTGGGGATGCAATCCGTGGAAGAGATGGCTATAATTTTGATGGGTACCGGTTGCGAGTTAGTGGCTAATCACCCACCCTATTACCTTCCACTGTTTTTTTCCACTACCATTCTTATATCTTTGATGCCATATTGATTCTATTTCTGATCTTCAGGTTGAACTTGCTCATGGGGGTCGAAGGCATTCATCATCATTGGATCGCTATAGCAGTTACAGTAGTGGAGGTAGCCGTGGAGTCTCTAGGCGCACAGACTATCGTGGTAGGTGTCCCTTTGACATATCTTGGGTTTTCAGAATATGTATGGCAACTGAGAATTGGTTAATGCCCTTCCAATATGCAGTGTTGGTGACTGGATTACCTTCTTCTGCTTCCTGGCAAGACCTAAAGGTGAGGGCGATGCTATTTTTTTAAATAATTAATTGCTGCATCTTTGTGCATATGACTCTTTTGAATTACTGTGTTCCTGTTTGTCTTTATGCACAACTAAATTTCTTCTTCTTCTTCTTCCTTTTTTATTTTTTGGGTTAAACACATTGCTTGTGTCTACAATGATCAGGATCACATGCGCCGTGCTGGGGATGTCTGTTTCTCTCAAGTTTTTCGTGATCGTGGTGGTAAGTAGAATTAAGGCAAAAGTTTCTCTCAATTTGCTTTTGCTTGTTTTTTCGATATGGTCAGTTTACGTTTCATAGGGTGATGGTGGGTATAGTGTCAGAGGAATTATTTGCAAGGCAAAAGTTTAATAACCGATGATAGAATTATGGCAATATTTTAGATGTAATGTGGATGTTGAGATGGACATGTCTGCCAGATTATTGGAGACAATTAAAACAAGTAGTTGAATTTATGTGGATTTTATGGGGTGAAGTAAGAGATGTGAATTTACCACAATTTAATTTGTAATATAAAGGTCATTGACCTAGCATGGTTTAGTATAGAACTCTGATGTTGGTTGGTGCATTTATATGGGGAAGGAGAAGTTAGTTGGAGAGAGATGAGCCAAGAGGATCTGGTTAGTGGGGAATTTAGCTCTTGGTGCAGGTCCACGAGCTTAAAATGGTTTAATGCATTTTTAGAAACTGTTACTTGAGATATTTTTTTGGAGATCCTTACAATAAGGCATTTGCAGGTATGACGGGAATTGTGGATTACACAACCTATGATGATATGAAATATGCTGTAAGTTAGTGTTACTGTACTGTGACATCTTATAATAGATTTAAGTTGGGCTGGGGTTTGGGTGACATCAATGACCTTCTTTAACAACTGTCTGAACAGTTTCTTCTGCTTTGACTCCGTAGATAAGGAAACTTGATGGCTCTGAGTTTCGAAATGCATTCTCCCGAGGTTATGTACGGGTATGTCACAATAAATTTTGAGGTCTGGATCTTAGATTTCTGTTCGTATGTTTACATTGCTTCACTACCTGCTCGCATTTTTAGGTTAGAGAGTATGATTCAAGACGGAGTTACTCTAGAAGCCCTAGTCGCAGTCCTTATTCAAGGAGCCGAAGTCGTAGTCCCTATTATTCAAGGAGCCAGAGTCGGAGTCCCTATTATTCGAGGAGACGCAGCTACAGTCCTTACTATTCAAGGAGCCGAAGTAGTAGCCACAGCCACAGCTATACTCACAGGAGTAGGAGCAGGAGGTCTGGTTCAGTTGTTTGGCAAAAGAAAATTTAGAACTTTGGCTTTCAGCCAGTACACAACTAACTAAGATATGTTTCTGCAGCTATTCTCCCAGATATCCACGCCGATCTCTGTCTGTATCTCCTGCCAGGTCTGCTTCCCAGTGTTTGCCATCAGGATCGCCTCCCCGCCCTGTTTCAAGGTATAGCCTTGCCCAATGCTCTATAAATTATATTTAGACTCAAAGATGCAAAAGTAGGACCTCCATAACCATTCTTGTTTCTTCTTATTATTGTTTTAATGTCGAACAACAGAGGAGTGTTTCTACATCTGTGTTGTCATTGACAATGCAGTTATATTGGCATAATTTTGCTTCTTGCTTTCTTTTATTTTGAATTTTGGTAGCCAATTTAATGAATTTTTTTTTTATGCCAATGGTGACGTACTTAAGTTTACTCGTCATGATGGGCTCCCCAGCAGTGACTATTATCACAAGCTGCGCTAGCTTTCTGTTTTAAGTTTTGTGATGTTACAGCTGCATGATTCTAATTGCCTTAGGTTCTTCTGAATGGTTTTATATTACATCCTGCTGTTGGGTTTTCTAAGTTGGGTCTTGGAGATCCTAGTAGATGGCCTATTCATGCTAGGTGAAGTCAGGCTTCAAAATTAAAGCCTTTGTAGCTTGACTGAAGTTCAGGTAGTGAATGGTTTATCCAGAATTGTGTAACCTAGTGAGGTTAAGTAGAGCTTGAGTATTGTCCCCAACTAGTTTAACAGGTCATTTTATTTGAATTGGTGTCAGCTTGGGATTCTCAGTTATGCTTTATATACAGTAGTCCATCATATGGATCAATGCTTAGTTAAGCTTAAGTTTTTGATTCTACTTATCTTGGCCAATCTTTACTGATTTCTTGAATCCTATTGACCTCAGAATTAGTAATTTTTTATTCTTTTGCTTGTGAACCATCAAGGGAAGTCATTTTTCTACATGTTTTCTCTTCTTTTATTGTTTTCCAAGCTTGAAATTTTCCTTTTGTATCCAAAATTTGTTGTTTGTACCAGATTTGAGCGAAGCATTTTTGTGTCATGTTACTTGCAAGTTCCAGATGAAATTTCTTATCATACTGTTTATTCTGTCAAAAGAAAATGGACTATTTTTTACTTCATAATGGATTTGCTCAGCAAAGTTCTTATTGTTCAAAGTTGGAAGAGGGAAATTGAAAAAAAGGATTATTGGGTCAGTCAAATTACCATACTTTGTTTTTGAAGGTTGCCTGTTTGTTTGCTAGATTTGGCTCTTGTGCGGCGACCTGGGGAGTTGGATGTTAGGAACTTGATGGGATGTGGTGCTCAAATGCCTGCAACTCATTTGGTTCTTTGAGGTAATATTGTTTTTGTTGATGAGCACCTCTGGACAAACCCTAATGGTTTTATGATTGTAATATGTTGTGCATGGTGTTCCAATGAGTGCTAGAATGAAACATTATAGATGGAAAGGTTGCAATTTGGAGTCGGATCCAATGATTTAGGTGCAACTGGTTTGGTACTACCCACCACAATTCAGTGCCATTTTGAGAAATTCAAGATATCTTCAGACTCCCTCGAAACTTCTGTCCTTTATTCTTTTTAACTTTGTGATAAAGACTGGGTGGATATTCCCTTTTACTTGAATAGTGTTTTGTCCTTTTGCATTTGCCTTTTTTAGATCCTCATTCCCTGCTGGAAAGGAATAACTATTAAATGGTGAGGTAGAATTGTTACATACTGGTTTGATGCTCTTATTTGTTGATGGCCGCGAAGATGGTAATTATTCACTTCTGGATATGTACACACTAAGGTGGAGATGGCATTGATACTTTTGGATCAAATGTTATAAAGGATTGTTCTATTAAAATGGATTGTTTTCTGGAAACTTTTGCAGATCCCCGACTGGATCCAGATCGCCAATATCATCAGTAAGTGAAATCTAAGCCCAATTTTCCAAGGGAGAAACAAAATGTGAATCCATGTGTGCTTGATGTTATGTTTTTTGTTTTTTTTTAATTTTGGTGATGAACCTCAACTTGTAATAAGCAGCCCCGTAGCGCACGAGTGAGTAAAAGCGCAAGAAAGCGCAGCCCAAGCAGGAGTTGCAGCCGGGCCAACTCTCAATCCCGTTCACCTTCAGTATGATTCTTCTGTTTTCAGTTTTCATTTGTGACCTACTTTTAATCCATACAATTTTTCTTTGTATAATGTGATTCTGGTTCTGTGACAGGTGAGATCTGATTAGTGCTGATTGGCGTGTACTTCAGGAATCATTCAAGAATTCATAATTATCACTCTTTGAGTCTGGCTGTGTACGACTTTCATGGTAGAACACGGGGACTTTGAATAAGTAGATTTAGCCCCATCACAGTTGAATTCTATTATTTTAAACGGCTATGTATTGTTGTACCCTCGTGATGGAAGGAGTATCTTAAACTTCTACTGGATTAACGTAATGTGCTGATTATTGTGATGGTTTATGGATTTTACATGTTGGTATATAAATATGGATCTATTCGATTGTAGTACTAAGCTTTGGGATAAGAATCAGCTACTCGATTTTTGGAAAACATTGAACCGTGGGTGTTTTGGGAACTTCAAATAGTTAGGTAAGGTTTCTACTGCAACCAATAACACAATGAATCATATCGGGCCTGTTAATGATAAAACATTGGACCGTGGATGTTTAGGAAACGTCAAAATCGTTGGGTTTCTTAAGTTGAAAGGTTTCTGCTACATCCAATAACACAATGAGTCATATCGGGCCTGTTAATGACCAGCGATATGTTGAAAAAACTTTGAACCGTAGAAATGATTTGGTCTGCTTGAGTTTTCGTTTTTCTGTCCAATGTTATGCAAATGTTCTGTGGGGTTTTGACACTGTTGAACAGATTGAATTGGGGTAACGGATTCGATTCAATTTGAACCATTTCATTTTATTTCGTCTTGCACAGAGCATCAACTCGATTTGGTTTGATCGATTTTTGCTGTCAGATTTGGTGTATTATACCCATTTTCTCGGTTTATCGAATGAATTGTTTCAAATCATTTTAGTTCCATTTCGTTAGTTCAGTTCGTCTTTTTTTTTTAATATTTTGTACTAAATTAATTTATTCAATTTTAATAAACGTTTTCTAGCATTTCGATTTGATTAATTCGGTTTTTATTTTCAATTTATTATAATAAACCGATTTGTTCAGTTCTAATAAATCAAAACATTAAGATTTTCAAATTATAATCTTTTAGTAGAACAATTTGGTTTGAAAAAAGTCTACTTATTCTCTAATAAAATCAATTCGATTTTAGATATTTAGAACCGAATATATCTTGTTAATTTTTTAAAAATTAATCCCTTTTTTATCGGTCTATTTAGTTCTCTTCCGAGTTTTTTAAAACTTCTGTTCGATTTTCTTCCGTTTTAGGCTTAAAATCGAATCCTTGGATTTTGTAGAAAATTGAACCTGTCGATTTTTAAATTACAAAGTTGAATTATTCCATTTTTTTTTCAAAATGATCTTTTAGCACACAAATGAACCACATCAATCATTTCAGTTTGTCGCTGGTCTTTATTCCTTTGGTTGTATGTTACCCCTCTAAAAAAAGCTTTTCGAGTTTTAAAATTTGTATCCCAATGAATTTCAACGTATAATTTTTTAGCTTTTTAGTTTGTTTTCATCTTTTCGCCATTGCTCTTGATGAAATTCAAGGATCCTAAACCAGAAAACCATCCAAATTTCACAAAGTAGAATAAGTAGACACTTAACCATCGTTTTAGGGTCTCTTAGAAAGCTTAACATAGGTATTCCAGAACAGTTTGTTTAAAGGGTAACCGACTGCCCTCGCCAACTTATTAACTTCATTTTTTTGCTATCCAATTTCAGACAGAAAAGCCGAATGTAAATTTCATGTGCTGCTATCCAACATGTAATCTTATTTTCGATCCTCGAAAAGGCAAAGAAACAAGAGGAAGCCAAAAGTCCCATCACATCGTGGCTGTGAAAAAAGACGTTTTCAGGGCCACTCTCACAGTATTTTTGTCTGTCACCATTGACAGACTCCAAGCATTATATATCGTTTCTCAAGCATACATAATTTCGGTTTCAGTCATAGTTGTGATAGTTTTACTTCAACAAAAAAGCACAAAGAAAGTCTATGACTGATTTTGTGACAATGTCCTTTCTGATCCATGCCTTCGGCGCAAGCTGCTGGCCCTAAGGCCAGAATCTGATCCACCTGCGGCCTGATGGAATGCACCCCAACTGGAATCTCTGTCAAGCTGGCTCAGTGAGAATGAAGGCAAGTAATCTCTTTCCCAAGCATGGAACCGACTTGACGGAGGATTATCATGCTCTGGAAAGTTGCGACCAGATGTACCTGGTGGGAAGAAATAGATGCCACCATTTTGGTCCGATGACGAGGCAACTGGTCCAACGTGACTTATACCTCTATGACTGCTAGACCTTCTGGCACCAGGGATGACTGGTGTACGCATGGCAGGTGAATTGCTGAGTTGCTGCTGTTGATAATATGCCTGTAGAGCCTGTAGTCTATTACGTGCCCGAGCATTACTGCCTGGATATGGAGGTATCATCGAGGAAGGAACTGAACTCCCCGCTCTAGCACTTCAAAAATCAAAATTAATTCATGCTATATGCAATAATGTTACAATAATTTGACCCCAAAAATTGGCAAGGTGTTCTAATTGCATGTTAACAAGGTAAAAAGGATGAAACAGGAATTTCGACTCTAAGCCACATAAAATATTCTACAAATACACTAAATTAACAAAAAAGCACTGAGTTTGCATCTCAAAAACAAATGACAAGTGAAAAGCAATCGAGTAACCAATGAGAAATATATCAAGGCACACCTGTGACCAACAAGGAACGGATGCATAAAAGATCCTGATCTTGGTATGTCAGAAATGGCTCTTGCCAAAGATTGATCACCACTAGGAATTCGACTACTAGATGTAGAGAAAGGAGAGGAATGCTGTTCCCAACTGCGATAATGAAGATCCATGGGAGGGAAAGTATATGAAGTTGACATGTCACTATGTACTGATGCACCATTCCAGGTATTGTTAAAATTGGTATTGTCTGGAAAACTTCCACTGGTGCTTGAGGATGAGGGATTAATAGGTCCAAAGTAAGCAATATATGGACATGGATGAGTAGCAGATGACACAGCTGTGTGTTCAGCAAAGATAGCATGTTGTCCCAGTAGATCATGATCTGCAGTATAAAATTTCAATCAATATACTACAAATTGGGCCTTCCCTCAGTCCTCCAAAAAATCTTATTTATGCACAAAAAGGAGGAATATCTTACATGCATTTGATGAAAATTCCCCTTCCCTGCAAAAGTATTAGAAAGAGAAAACATGTCAGAAAAACGGGAGAAAAGAATTAGAAGCTCAAAGTAGCAATCCAAGCAAACAAAACTGTAATGACTAGCAGGAAAACCAAATAAGCACAATGAAAATTACACAGAGTAGAATCTAAGGAAGAAAAGAGAATGATAACCATTTCGCAACAACGAATAATAATTTCTGCATTACATCACAACAATTTACAGCAGAATTAGTACATGTCAATAAAACTTCTTAACCAAAACAGAGCATGACTGTTTATTAAGTGCCATGTGTAATATCCTAAACCAAACTATATGCAGAAATAAGGGTGATCCTCATATTGTCCAAGAAAGTGACTTGACAGGGCATTGCTATGGCAACATCCCATGCTCTATGCCACTTTACAGCTCACATAATCCTTCCGAGCAATGTGGAACAGGAATTACAGAAAGCTCATCTATGCATCATTAATCAAGGCAATTAATGCAATGCCCAAAACTGGTCACTCTGTGATTCAACATGTTTGGTGAGCCACAGTAGTCATCATTATCATCAAATAACTTTTGTTACCTTCAGTGTGGCTAAAAATAGTTTCACATTTTTTTATTATCTCTGAATTAAGCCAAATGCAAAGTTTACATCAAGCTTAGATAACACAAATCTTAACTGTCCTGGATTCCACCAATTGTTTGAACTAAATCGAGGTATCATTTGGTTCTACAGGGTGCCAACACCTCAACATATGAATACAAACAGTCAAATATAATTGTTTTGAGAGTGGATGACCAATGCATTCCAATCAGTCTAGCACAGTAAATTAGAATGGCACAAGGCTATCGCCTTAGCATTGTCATGTCTAGTCCCCGGTGAAAATCTTTCAAAGTATCCTCACATTGCATCTCACAGGGAACAGAATGCATATTTTGCATCTCACACAAATTTTGAGCTTAGGAATTATTCAAGCATAAAACAGTTAAGGTGTAAGCTCCAATGTGTGATGCTTACTCAAATGATGAGGGGAGTCGAGTTAGGCTACCGAATGGACACCAATGCACTCCAAAGGACTGCAAATGGAAACAAGAATAAATATTAAGTAACACGTAAAGTTCAATCAAAGTATTATTTTGTGTTCACATATCAAAACAAATATATATACTCGACAAAGACTAACCATGAAGTTAATTCATTCATGTCATCAAAGCAAATGAAAACAAAACAAGAAAAAAGAATCAAAAAGTGAAGACTTATAAGAGATGTCATGAACAACAGCAATATTATCTGGTACGGTAGGTAATCTCCTTGTTGACCTTATAGAACCAAAACACTGGTAGTTGATTAGCCTCTTTGTTCAAGGCTATTGCTTCAATAACCACAAGCATGGGCATTAAAGCTTTCTGCTCACTTACTTAAGATACAATGGTGTATCAGACACCTTAGAATTGTTTCAAAAAGTTCCTAGCAAGTAAATTCCAAAAATCTATTGAATCTAGAGAAAATATACTTTTGGCTAAATGCATTATAAGACCCAAATGAGAATGGATAAATAGCTGTTACACAATCTTTTGGGTTGAACTTTTTATTATTTTAATAAAAAATAAGTGATAATTGGGTGTAAATTGGAAAGCAAACTAAATGAGAATGTTGTCAACATAGGGTTATACCCCTAATGAGAGACATCATTATGACTGTGCATGAAAAAACCAGTTGATCAATTATGTGATGAATTGATGAGGTTGAGCATATGAACATGAATAATAGGAAATTGTGACAACATATAAGCAAGGAAAATATTTATTCAACTTTGAACCTAAAATTATAGATAAATGATCAAATGAAATTTTGTCTCATTACCATTTCAGAGTAACTTAGATCATAAAGATCTTCATCATGGGTCCAGTCATCCATGCTAAATTCCGGAAATGAGTGACAACTGTTTGCATAAAGCCACTGGCCTTTTTCAATTTTTCGGCAATTAGGGCATTGCATGGCACCCTTTATATTGAATGCTGAGCCAATGCAATCTGATGACAGTCATGACAAAAGTATATTACAAACTAAGAAAGAATGTATGTAATGGTAATAATTTATTACATAGCAAAATCAAACTAAAAAATTAAAGAGTATATCGTGCCTACAAATATTTCTCACAACTGGAACATTGTAAGATCATATTCTCCGGTGGGTGTCAATGTATTAAGAGAAACCCTAGAGTAAAAGGTAAAGAGGTCAAGCTCAGTAACATTTTGTGCTTTACGGTCAGAATAAAAGATCATCCGTTCGGTAGCCTAAGTCCACTCCCTTCATCGTTTGAGCTTGACCACCAAGCAGAGCAAACACATGACCTAACCTCACTTTGTACACTCAAGTCATTTGTTCTTTACCCAAAGCCACAGGTCAGTGATCCGTGAAGTCACATACTCATGCACAAATACATATTAACAACAGAATTTCGAAAATGCCCATATACGAACATATACTTCAGCTTCACTAATCAACCACTAATGGTCTCTAAATCTAACTACAATTACGATCACACAATTCTCAGTCCAATAATCAAATCAGTCATTTCATCAAACAAGAAGAACAGGTCAATGGCGATCCAACAAATGTCTAACTGAAACTACATCTTTATAACAATTATTCGATTATCGTCCGATATTTTTTTCCTTTTTTTCTAACAAAATGTAATATCAAAATATAAATTTGAGGAAAAAGAAAATTCTATTGGTTAATGAAAGGCCTTATGTTCTTGTAAAAACAGCATGGCTCGTGTATTTAAATAACAAATTACCAAAACAAAATTGATTAAGAACAAAATTTAAGAATATGCAAGTCATTAAATTATCAAAATTAAACCTAGATCTCATCAAGTCAAGTCTAAACCGATCAAAATGAACCTCGTTCAAGAGTTTCAAATTTGTCTTACCCAAATGAAATTGGTGACCACATTGAAGCTTGGCCCAAGAACGATCCCCATTGTCGGTGACCAATTCGAGACAAATCGAACAGGAAACGTAGCTGAAGCTTTTCCCATCATTGTTACAATCCCCAAAATCGCCATCGCCGTCGACAACAACTACGTCGTCGTCATTATTTCCAAATCCCATAATCAACAAAAATCCCCAAATCAAAAAACCTTAATTCAGGGAATAATTACACCAGACGGAATCGCTTATTAAGTTAATAGTCCTTCCTTCAATTTGATTATCGTTTTTCTTGATTTAGCGGAGAGCCATAGAGATGAATGGAGATGAAATGGTTTTTTTTAATTTATTTTTCTGTGTTTCAATTTGACGCTTATCTATTGTCTCAGAAATTTTAGATTTCGGACCGTCAGATTTTCTACTGTTGGATTATTATCGATAACCAGTGTCCAAAGTAGATAGATGAACGGCTCAGATTCAATTTGTTTGTCTTGGTGGATTGATTTTGTTTTGACAATGGTGGCTGGCTGCTGTCCGTAGTTTTTCATTGTCTGGTTCTGAGCTAATATTTTGCTATTTTAACGAATATTTCCTTCCATAGTTTCATTACTATTTTTTTCACCCAAATTTTCTACAAAAATTACATTCTATAAATAAATTAATATAATAACAATTATTACATTATATTATATTATATTTTAAAAAATTGATGTTAATTTTAATACTAACTATAAGAAATATAATTAAAAAATACAAATATTTTTATTTTAATTTGATGAAGAATTAACATAAAAATCTATACATATTAAATTGACTTCATTAAAATTAAAATAAAAAATCAGAAATAATTTTATTTTTGTAAAAAATGATATGATAAAAAGTTTATGTTAAAATTAAATTAATATCAAATTATATGAATTAAATTTCTTTTAGCAGGATCATATGTTATTTTCTTCTTTTTTTTCTTGGTCCTCAAAATACTATGATATATATATATAATTAAGTAAAATTATTAGCAATAATAATTAATTTCTTTTCATCTTCCAATGGACACCTTGGATTAGCCAGCTAACAACCACATTAAATTTAACTAAAAAAGTTATTTAAAAAAAAAAAATCTTCATTTGTTGATGGGGGTACATTTATGAGTATGTGTACTGTAGTGGATGTTGTCACGGTCAGGATCATAAATTTCCGTACTCAAATCATTTTCTTAATTTCCTTTTTTCATCTATTTGCCATCATAACGGTATCTGACCTATTTACAACGCAAGAATAATAAACTTAATTAATTATTTAATTAAATAAATTACATATAGGTCCCTATAATTTTATATATTTATGTAAATATGTTTTTGATCCCTACGAAAATAATAGTTACATACTTTTTTTTTTTAATGGTGATATTGAAAATTCAATATTGTAGGAGTTGTTTGATCATTTTCATAAAAATAAAAACTTTTTAATATAAATTAATATCCTAAGTCTTTATTTATGGAAATTAAAAAGTTTAGGGATACAAATAATATTATCTCATATTTAATAATAATAATTAAATTAAATTATTTATTTTTTCTGTTGCTTTATTTTATTTTTCACGTGAAATGCATGTATAGTGGGCGTGAAGTTATATACTCATCTTAGCCTGCTCGACTTTTAAAAGCTTATATTGGCATTGGTTCTTAAAGTGTGCGTCATGTGTGAGCTGTATTTGTACCTTTAATTCAATAAAGTATAATATTTAAATTATATATATATATATATTTATAAAAATCTTTTTATTTAATTATTATTGAAACATCTAATTGAATATAAGATTTATTTATTCTATAAAAATAAGATCTTACAAATCATCTAATAAATATTTTTAATCATAAAATATATATATATATATATATATAAATTATACGTGATAATATTAAATATAAAATAAAATTATTGATCTAATCTTTTTAATAATTCAATAAAAATAATCCTAAAAACCCTAAAATATGAAAGTTTACCTTATCATCAAATCATCTTTAAAAAGTTAAATTATATATATATATATACTTAAATTTTAAATACTATCAATTTTAAAATTGAATTAAAAATAATATAATCAAAAATAAATTAAATTTGTCTAAAATCTTACATAACTAAATATTCATAAACTTTTGTAAAAAAAAAAAAATTATATTATTAATATGTAAAAATGTTTTATAATATTTGGAATGGGTAGACATGTCAAAATTCAAAATGTGTACGTGTTGGTCTGGTCACATGGGTTTGATTCCTGAGGTCAAATATCGACTTTCGACGATCTAAACTCTAAACTCTGAAGTTCAAAGTAGTGGGCCTAGTGGCAGCAATAGCAGGTTTTATTCCATCTCCGCCAAACAAATGTCTAGGAATATTTCTCGATGCAACGGATATTCTTGTCCAGTTGGTCTGCATGCATTTTCTTCATAAACAAAGCAACATCCTCCTGTAATCTTCAGAAATACCATTCATCTCTTATTAAAAAAATTTATAATAATTTTTTTTTATAATTTTTAAAAATATTATTTATCATTTTATTAAAATATTTATGATAAATATCTTCTATTTTAAAAATAATAATAAATATTCGAAAAATAAAAAATATTAATTTTTATTATTAAATTTCTAATTTTATTATAAAAACTTTTAACTTTTATGATATAAATTTTTAATTTCTATCACATAAATTTCTCAATAAAATTAATAAATTATATATTTATTGATATTAAATAATTTTTACTTAAATAGTTAAATTATTAAATTATTTTTTAAATATAATCTTTAAAATTATATAAAATTAAAAAAAATATTAAAATTTATTGACCTATTTTTAAAAAACAAAAATATTTTAAATTTTTAATACTTATACTTATCCCCCTTTGTTTTTAATTAGTAATTTTAATTATAATTTGTTACATTAAATTTTGTGTACAAATATAGTATATTTAATAATTTAGATTAAGTTGAGTTCATAATTTGTAATTTGTCCATAATTTATAATATTTCAAAACTAAATTTATTAATTTAGATAAAATTGAACTTATAATTTATAATTTGTTCATAATTTATAATATTTTAAAACAAAATTTACTAAATTAAACTTTATAAATATATATATTTGAAAAAAATTAAATGAGATAAATTATAATTAATAATTAAAAATAAAAAATAAATAAAAATAAGCATTGAAAATTTTACCGTTGGATTGTTATCTAATAAATTTGTTTTAAAAATGCTTATAAATATCAAATTTTAAATTAACTTTTTATAGTATAAAATATTATATTCATTTTATATATTTAATGAGTTTAATCCAAATATTTCATAATATAAATTTTAAAGTTTAAATTAACAAAATTAGTTTTGAAATACTATAAATAATGGACAAATTGTAAATTATGATTCTACATTGGTCTAAATTATTAACTATACTATATTTGAAAAAAGGAAAAGAGATAAATTATAATTAAAATCAGTAATTAAAAATAAAAGTGGATAATTATAAGTGCTAAAAATTTAAAATATTATAATTTAATAAATTATTTTAATAATTTTTTGATTTTATATGATCTTAAAGTATATATTTAAAAAATAATTTATAATTTATTTAATATAAATAGAATTTATTTGATATAAATAAATATATAATTTATTAAATTTATTGAGAGACTTATATGATAAAATTGATAATTTTGTTTTCAATAAACTAATTCTTAAATTATAAAATTATATATAAAAAAAATATTCTGATAAAAGGATAAATGATATTTTAGAAAATTATGATATTTTTTATCACAAGTTTTTTTTACAGAAGATAAGTGACATTACAGAAAATCATAGAAGTATTTGTTTTTCTTTTTTTTTAAAATATTTTTTATAAGGATTATAACTACTATTCATGGCATTTTTTTAAAACATCCCAAGATAAAATATTATTTTTCTTGTTATTTTATTTTATGGAGAAAAAAATAAAAAAAAAAAACAACGTAAAAGAGAGAGGAAAGAAAGAAAAGAGGGCAGAATAACGAAAATTTTACTAAAATTTTTAACACTGATTTAATCCCGTATAACTCCAATGAGCCATTTTTAAACTTTCATTAATATATTTTATTAATTCAAGATCATATTTTATTTTGTTGAAAAATGCATTGGTATTTTGTTGTTATACATATTATGGGTTGGGTTTATGTGAAAAAAATTGAAGAAAATAGATTTGAATTTATAGGGTTTGATAATTCATGCAGTACGGTTAAAGAAATGCAAGATTTTTATTAAACCATAATTGCCACCAAGTCCAAACACAAGTTGATATATAAAATATTCTTTGTATAATACGTTAAAACATGTTTGACATAGTTATGGTATGGTATCAAGTTAACAATATGCATATAAAAAAATATTACCATAATATGTATTATAAAAAAAATTGTGATTAAGGATTTAATGCGATGATTCAATTCCATAGCTAAATCTAAATTCATACTCCTTGAAAACATGAATCGCAAAATTAATTGATGAAAATCATCAGCTCGTATGCAGCTTTTTGAATATGAAATGAAGATCACAACCATGAGTGCGAAAAATGGATTCTTCAAGTAATAAGATCCTCAATGTGGAACAGATTTCACAGAAAGAAAAAAAAAATAGATTTTTCACAATCTCAGGGTTTACACTTCTAAATTTCCAGGTATTAGAACAACGTGTACATTAAAAACCAAGTATTACAGCAATAAAAAGTAAACACATAACTTTTAAACAAACCAAGGAGGCAACGCCTAACTGCGTGAAGAAAATCTATGCATAGTAATTCAAGCTTGCCTTCTTCTTAGCCTGAACCTGAATGATACCTTCATTGAAATCCTCATGATTAACCTATAATACAACATCAAAACACGTGAATTAGTTCGTTCCAATGAAAGCTCAAAAATTTAGAAGTACGAAATATGCACCAATTCTGCAAGAAGACTTGGGAGCAATAGAGAAAGAGAGAGTACCTCTGTAGCATCACGGCGAAGTGCTAGCATTCCTGCTTCAACACAAACAGCTTTTAGTTGGGCTCCATTGAAATCATCCGTGGACCGAGCAAGTTCTTCAAAGTTGACATCTGGGTGAACATTCATCTTCCTTGAATGGATCTACAAGATCAATCATGTAAATGATTGTAAGATTTGAAA
>JAVXUL010000009.1:1000977-1019962 GCA_035590515.1 Trichilia minutiflora | reverse complement strand
TTTTCCATTAGTACAATAAACTGAACATACACCTTTTGGATAAGCTTCACCAACATATTTAAGAATTTCTGCTTCTAGAGCAGACCTGCAACCAAAAAAAGGACATGCCTACTGCTTAAAACCCAAGAGTTCAGGTTTTTTCACAACATAAACTTCAAGATAAGCCTACTGGGAAGCTAGCAAACAACAATCAAACTGCATGACACCCCAGGAACCAATTCGCATATATTTTACAAAACCAAACAGGGTCAAAATGGAGCAAAAGGGGCAACAAATTAGGAAAATATCAACATTCACAGAATGAAAGTTGTATAGCAAACAAAAGTCAGAATTTATAAAACCTCTAAATAGAAAGAACTTAAGGAAACACACTTAAGACATTCTGAATTCAGAATGCTGAGTGGTGAGAGAACTTAATGACATGTGAAATACAGATGCGTGATACAAGAGAAAGAATCAAATACTTATGATATTTGTGTAATATACATCTAAGCCCACACAATATTTTTACTTTTTAAAATTTCATACAATTTTAACAAACTTCTGCATAATACATAGAAAAAAAGTCTATGCAGATGAAATTAATAAGTCATACCTGAATTCCTCAATATATGGGGATGGAAGTTCCTCATCAGTTGCAGGTCTCACTTCTGTACAAACCTGAATCAATTTAGCACAAACAAACATAAAAGCGGGCAATAAACAATTTCTGAAAAGTCAATACTTTTATATTACCATAAAAAGTACAAAATGCAAGATTCTTGACAAAACAACAAAACTTACTTGTTTAACATGGTCAACTATAGCAACCTGTGCAGTCCTAGGATCAAGATATGCATTCTCATCAAGCTCACCAAATGGTGTTACCAAAACCTGCAAACACAAAAGAGAATATCAATCAAATGAGCGACCATTGACAATTTGCATGTATCACATTACAGGGTTTTAAATCAAGAGATATGCAATCGTCATTTCATAATCCCAATTTCTATGAGCACCCACAAACCTCACAACACCGGTCTAAAAAACCATGTTGGAAAAAAAACACTAAATTTGAAAACGATATAACGCAATAACTGAAATGCGTAAGTATGCAATGCAACCCATTTCTCAATAAACTGATCCTCCAAATACACATCAAATCTCTTAGAAATTAACACTCACTAACAAATATAACAAAATCTAACTATAAAAAATCATTTTTTAAAAAAGAAAATGCAATAATTTGAAAGACTTACATCCCCACTTCTGGCAGGCATTTGGAGGCAAATCATGTGAGATTTGTTATACATAGGAAACGACTCAGAAGCCGCCTCGTTGTACACTTCGTCATCGTTTAAAACCGCCTTCAAGTCTGTCAAAAATCAAGAAATTTTACTTGTTAATGAACTTAATATCGACGGATCCACAAAAAAAAAAGTGCCAATTAAAATGAAAAGAGTTAAATAAATTAGAAAGAAAAACAATAATTTTTTACGCACCTTTGGCGACATACTGGATTTCTCCAGCAGGAGCGTTTAAGAAGAACCATTTAGCGATCTCTTTCTTCTGCTTGTGGCTTAGTTCTGTTTCTTCCGCCATTGCTTTTCTTGTTTCTGACTGAAAGAATTGAAGCAATGGGGTCGATTTGAAAGCAGATGTAGTGAATATTTGGAAGAAAGGAAACAACCAAAAAAAAAAAAAAAAAGGAAAAGAAAAATGGTGGGAAGCAGAGAGAGGGAAAGAGGATACAGAGTAGTATGATCTGTAAAGGGCAGCAAGGGTCGAGTGCGCCAGTCGAAATGATTTTGGGGAGTGGAGTAAGAATTAATATTCACAAATGAATAATAAATAAATAGGCTTAGATATTACTATTATATACCTTTTTAAAAAAATCTAATAATTTTTAGAAAATTAATATTATATTAATCAAATGAAGAGTAATTTCAGTTAATAAAAAATAAATATAATTTACAGTCTTAATTTCAAAAATTCGTTTCTATATTAGTAATTCGTATATACATTTTAAACTTGCACTATTTAATTTATAACAATCAAAAAATAGAAAAATAGTATTACTTTCATCCAATAAAAATATTTCTAATTACTATAAATTTTCATATAAAAATTTAGAAATTCATAAAATACGAAATAGATTGTAAAGTTCATCTCCGTTAAGAAACCCCCGTTTCCATTAGTAAACTTGAGTACACCAAATTATCATCATTATCATTCTTTTTGAATTATAATCAAATTAACATGATTATTTATTAAACACTTGTCAAAATACATGCGATGATATAAGGTTCACTAAACTAAATAATCTAGTTTGTATCTTTCAAAATTATGCATAAGCATTATGGTTATAATTTACAAGCATGCCCTAAGTTTATTTTTACTCGACCAAAACTTTATTGTTGTGCGCACCAAAATTTTCAGTTACACGATCGTGTTCCAATTTCCTAATAAATTTGCTTCCAAAAATTGTTTCCAAGCCCTCAATGGACCCATCTTTCTGACATTAGTAGCACTATCTGTTGTCCTATGATTCATAAACAATCCTCTAGCTGCGAAACCCATAAGCTCAGTTGGGTCCATGTAGCCACGGATCCTTGCTGCAAATCCGTTTCTACTACATAATCCCATTCTGAAAAATGTGTGTTCTTGTGTGCAAGTAATATCCAGGTTTGACTGAGCTTGAGTTTCTTGCGCTAAAGAGTAATCTTCATTGAGTATGTGATTTTGCAAGCCAAAAGATTCCCAGTCAACCTGTTGCAACATATCAGCTGCACGTTCAGTGCTTGGTTGTTCAATAGCCAATCTGTCAACTTGGAGTTTCAATTGTTGCAGTCGATGACCAATTCTTAAAGAAACGGCATTATAAAGTTTTCCTCTTGACACATGTGAGGTTCGTTCCTCATTGAGCAAATCATCAAACTCAATAGGATCACCAATAAGTACAGTTACCTGCACAATGTGACAAGTATAAAATAATTTGGACGTCACAAATCTGACCACTAAATTAAATCTATAAGAATTTCATTCATTATGATTCTCATAAAGTTCCCAACAGAGCACCACCATAAGAAGGCAATGTCGATAGTTAGGTGGCTTCAATGATATGTAACTACTGAACAACGTAGTCTAACCTTCTATGTATAAGAGAGAGGTGGAGCTGGCAGGAGGATAAAGTGGGCAAGAGATGGGCCGATTCTAGCTATGGGTCTTTGACATATGTTTTTAATTGCCAAGAAGCCTATGGCATCACCCACTACTGTAATTAACTAGAACGCAAGAATTTGAAAACAAGCCATGCAAAGGCATGAAGAATATTAGGACAACTTACTGTCTTGCCAATCCTTGGGAAGTTGGCACCCAGAGGCATGATGTCCTGCATTCCAGTATGTACAAATGGAACAACCATCGGGACAGTATCAGCATCCAGGACCAACCTATTGCAATGTTAACATACAATTGTTAGAAAGAAAAGAGATCTCTTATAAAAACAGAAACACAACATCTCTTAATCCTAGAAAGAAAAAACTCTTAAATTCTAAAAAAGAATGAAGTTCGCATATGTCCATAGTCGGAAACCTCCTGCTCCCTAAGGCAGACAATAGATAATTAATCTATCAACAAATTCTTACCTTCCAACACCTCTCTTGGAAGACCCAATGGTTTTTCCACCATCCCGTGAGCGACTACCTTCTGGAAAGATGTGAACCCAACCACCACTGTTTAATTTTGAAACAGCCATATCCATACCCTGAAGCAGAAAAACGAATCAAGCTGATGAACGTTCTTGATATACATTTTAGAAATGAAATTTTTTCAAGCATACCTTTTGATATATCCCATCACCGCGGGCAACTGGCAACACTTTAACACTTCGGAAGAATGCAGTAGTTACAGGATTTTTAAAACATCGATCAGTTGCACAAAGTGTCCATCTCAAGTTCTGAGCATCCAGAAGAACACTTGGTGGAAGTAGTGAAGCAATCACAAATGGATCATCCACTGAAGCAACGTGATTGCTGACCTACAAATGAAAGTAGCGATGCAGGAAAAAGCTTGAAAATGGAAATAGACAGTTGAAATTTAGTTCAAGCTGACACACTGAACTCGGTTAGAACATCTAAAATTCATTAGCATATTCATGAAACCAAACAAGTTGATTGTACCGTTATAAGAGGCTTGTTCTTGGGTCTGTGCAATAATGCATTATGCAACTTTTCCACACCATATACCTGTGACACAATGCAACCCAAATTAATCGCAATGACCATCGAAACACCAAGGCACAAAGAGGTGCAGATAAATTGTATCACATGAACAAACCTGCACATGGTTAAGGCCATTCATAAACACATGACAAACATTCCCAATTACAGGAACAGCCACAGCTTGAAGCATGCGAAGAATAACAGAGTCTTCTTCCTCATTTAAGTCATTACACACTGCAACCACGAGAATTTCACATCAAGATTCACTAACACAAAGCACATAAATCTTGCAACCCATGTAAAGCACAAAAGAGGATCCAAACACCAAAGAGATATTCAGCTCAATTTCTTTTCTTCAGCATTTATTAGCTATGACCTATTTTGCTCAACTCTACAAATAAAGTTATAAAGGACATTACTTAAAACACTCAACCAAGCTCAAAAATTTAGCCAAAGAGAGTATCGCAATTAGTTACAGAAAATAATGCACGTAGGTAATGCTTAAACTTTTTTGTTAAAATTCAATGACAAGTAAATTATAAATTCAAATGTTGCCTTCAAACTAAACAAAATACTTTCAACAAGAAAGAATTAATGCAACACATATATAAATTTGACGATCCAACAGCACAAATTTTAACATGGTTTGGTTGGCATCTAAAATAATCCAATATTTTCTTCTGATAGCAGAATAAACAAAAGGCAAAAGTTAGCTTTCTAATCAAACCAACAATTTGTTGCTGACAGAAGCAGAGATTTTACTTATCATAAGCCAAAAGCAATATTCTTAAGATCTCAACCTTAGTCTCTAATAATAATGTACTAGCTTCTCGTTGTTTTTGAACGATATTTCTGATAATATACACACACACACGCGGCCACTGTACTTGAAAGTGCTTTCAGCATCCACAAAAGTATATTGTGTTTATTTTGTAACGCTTCAAGAAATAGATTAAAAAAAAAGCTTTTTGAATAATAAAATCAAACGTGACTATAGATGAGGGAGATAACCTCGTTTGCGATAGAAAGTTGAAGAGGTAGGGAGGGATTCACGGCGGAATTCACGGAACAGACGGAACCAGCGTTCAACGGTTGACGAGAACGAACCATCTTGGGCAAATATCTCCGGACGGCGGCGGTGCCGCGCCACCGCCACGCGAAAGCGATCCCTGAGCTGCAGCTGAAGCGCACGTGCCTTGTTCTTCCACAGATCTCCTCTCTCTATTCTCTGTACGCTCATTTTCGATAATTTCAACAAAATTTCGTATGTTTACTAATTCGTGAAGTGTTCTGATTTGATATTGTGGATTTGCAGAGACAGCGAAGGAGAGGGAGGCGCCCGTGAAGAGTCGAAAGGAGAGAATTGTAGAAAGGAATACGAGCTAATGTGCACACCGGTAGATGGTGCGCACGTTAGCCCGGGCCCAGTTTCGGCCCTTTTGGATAGCATCCTTGTGGACGAGTACATGGTAAACTCTAGAAGTACCTGCGATTGACTTTGTTATATTTTGGTAACAACTCCTCTTAACATTATTTGTTAAAAAAATTTATATTTATCATTGTATTTTTTTTTATAAGTTTTAATATATTAAAAATTATAATTTATTAAATATAAAAATTTTAACAAACATTTAATAATACTAGTTAATAAAACTTAATTTATTATATTATTTTATCCGATTTTATTAAAAAATTTGGAACTTACACACATTCAACTTATGAAATTGAAACTTACATCATATTATTTTATGTGTTCAAATATATATTTGAACACATAAAACATATATATATATATAATTTGATAAATTATTTAATTCAAATTATGTAATAATTGAATCAAGTACATTTAATTACATTTTTGCATTAGAAGATACTTATAATTATTATGAAAGGAACATTACAAAAACAAGACAAGGACATTATTTGTCAGTCTGCACATAATTAACCTTCAAAATATTTTACCATATAATTCGGTCACTTCTTCTTCCTCTTCTCTTTTTTTTTTTTTTTTTTAAACCTCTTCCCCTATTTAATTATCACTACGTCATCTAACCATATACAGAGATAGATATCCACTCTCGTAAAATCCGTGACCATAATCACTACTAGACACATATATAAAAACCACCTATAATAATATCAAACACAGAAAATAAACCAAGACCTCCACTTTTACACGTCAGACATTTGTTAAGATTCAAATTCAAAACATTGAATACAGTATCCTAAACCCTTACCATCATTGCCAACTTTACATTAAAGAATATTTAAATCATTTCAGAAGAGTCAATGACCTATTCGACACAAATAAAAAAACTATATCTTTTTTTGTGAAAAAAATAATACTCAGGGACCTAAACAATACTATGCCAATTTAGTATCTATATTTTATTTATTTTTTTTAATGCAAAAAAAATGATGTTTTACATTAACTGCAGTTAGAATCGGAAAAAATTTCATTACCATATACGTCCTCAGGTTATACATGTTAATATTCAATCATCATTCATGAATCTTCTTCTTTATGTATACGGGGAAAGTTAAAAAGAGTGACCAAGCAAGCATGCAAGCTTGGAAGGATTTTGCTTCATAAATCACAGCCATA
The DNA here is from genome assembly GCA_035590515.1 of Trichilia minutiflora. Lineage (NCBI taxonomy): Eukaryota > Viridiplantae > Streptophyta > Magnoliopsida > Sapindales > Meliaceae > Trichilia > Trichilia minutiflora. Next base: position 1,013,155 of record JAVXUL010000009.1, on the reverse strand, counting down.
TACGAAGTAGAGATTTTTGGTTAGATATTATGACTTGAATAGATTTCAAGCTTATTTCTTGCTTGGCTAGAATTATCCACCACAGGCAGAAAGCACCTAAAAGAGAGATTAGATCAATAACATAAGAAAGAATGGCAAAAACATGTGAGAGTATAATTTGCAGAATAGATAAGTTTATCAAGTTAAAGCTTACTCTAAGAAGTGTCTCAGCAAATGAAAATCTTAAAATCTACAACTGCCTTTCCAACGTTCAAGTAGTTGACATCAACCACGACATCCCCCAAATCATCTGGCTAAGACCAGAAAAACTGTTAAAAACTCGCATACTAATTTGAGCAATTGCCAATGCTTTCCACATTATGCGAAGGAAATAAGCAGAAAAGACTAATAGAATCCACACCTTCATATATCGTCCTCACAAAATTTGCATATTCTGGAATGAGATCTCTATATATGATTCCACCAGGCCGAGCATCAAGAACAACCAGGACTCCTGCCATCAATAACAAAAGAAATCAAGAATCACCCGTGAGAAGTGAAACTCTATTCGGTTTTCTTTCAGCACTGTTATTAAACGGTTTTCAAATTTTCATGAATACACAAAGTTTTCCAGATCAGTGATAAAAACACAACATTGTGAAAAAATTCTGCTTAATCTTCTAGCAAATCAAGATATGAAAAAAGAGCACTAAATCCATGGTTTTTGATATAACATTTAAGTGTCAGGTACAATTGACAGCAGTACCCGGTGCCAGCCAAGTGTTGGTGAAATTGCTTGGCAATGGAGCAAGCCATAGAATATTTCGCAAATTCATCGAATCATCATATCTCACATTGGACCCTGCAGGAAAACAGTAACCAGCACATAAACTACAATGCAGTATATCTGGAAATTCCATGCTTGCTTTCTAACATGTGTGAGGTATCCAGTGTATTCATGTAACCAAAAGTTGTATTCATTTCAATCAAAAGGAAAGAACTTGGCTGACAAATTATTCACTCTTTGAAAGGAGCAAGATCAGATCAAACAGTTTTAATTTTTAATTTTTTTACTACTCTAGGTTAATTCCAACTAAAAATAAAGCCAGAGATGCATTATATGATTTCTAACAAAGACAATCAAATTGTCTGACATAAACTTAAAATGCTGTCAGGAAACTTTACCTCTCTGGCAATAACCCATGTTGTATGGAAATCTTTCTTTATCATATGCTGGGTAGTCTTTCGCATGAAACCTGACAATTTAGTACCAGTAGCTGAGAAAACTCAATAATTTTTCAAAATTACAGCACTAGAACAATCAGAAACAATCTTGTTAATAATAACGACGTGACCAAGCAAACAATAAAAATTATAAGATTTCTTCATTGATTGATAGACAAACTAGTGCTATAAATCAACTGGATTGACAAGAACATTACTCTTCCTCTAACCTCATCTTGAATGCTATCTTTCACAGAATTTAACATGAGTACGTATAATGAGAGATGCCAACTCACAGTATACCAAGCCTTCCAGTTTCCGTGGCAAGAAATAGGTGACCATGAAATAAATCATATCGACTCAGAGACACATTCAACCCAACACTGGGACCCCGAGCAACAATAAGTTCAAATAAATACTTGAGATATGAATTCAAATCCTGCAACACCACAAGAAAAACTCTAAATTTCTCTGCCTAAAAGAAACCAAGCCAGTAACAACAACAGTAATAAGCACACATGATTTTGACCTCACTTATGAAGCGTCTCCCATACGGTTTTAGAGTTAGATGACATTTATCTTCCTTCGACCCTTCAACATCAGGCACCTATTGTATTAGCAAATCAAGTATATTTCAGTCTTTCAGAAACTGAAGTTGTACAAATCAAGCCAATTCCAGAGGCAATTCAAGATAAATTCAACATAAAATAATTAAGAATCCCTTAACCGCAAATGTTTCAAACTCATTACAAAATTGAATTTCAATCAACGCATGAAAATATAACAACTCTGGACATAATTTAAGACCAACCAAGTTTTTTTATAGAACAGTAATAACCTAAACGTTCCCATTAATACGAAAGAAATGACGAATAAGAACTCACAGGAAACATTGTAGTGTCAAGAGCTCGATAAATGGCATCAGGGTCTCCACCAGAATCAACAGCGAGACGAGCCAGATCAAGAACGGCCTCCGGCGGCCACCAAATGAGCTCATTCTCTTCCCTCCGACTCTTCCTATTACCCTTTTTATCTTTCAAATTGCGTCTGATAGAGAATTCTTCGCAAACATCATTTCCGGGTTGTTTGTTTGGAGTGAACGGGACGAGGAACTTGAAGCAGGATTTGAGCTCTCGTGCAACGACAGGGTTGACGGAGGAGTTTGAACCCAGTAAAGAGAAAAGATCAGACGGCGTAGCTTTGTGGACCGGTGATGATGATGATTTGCGAGAAGAGAAGAGCGAAAATGAAATGGTCGTTGAGGCTGTGAGAGAGATGGAGAGGAAAATCGTGAATCTGATCGAAAGAGAGGGAACACCGACCATGTCCTCTCTCTGATTGGTCTTTTGGGTTCGGGCTCTTTGAAGTCCAAAGTCAGAGGATATTAAATTTTCACGAAACCCAGTACTGTTTTTTTTTTCAATTTTATTTTATGAACCGAATAACCAAGCCCTGCTAGACTTGCCGTAAGTTTCCGCAGAAGCTGTGTTCTGAGTTTCAAATGAGACCTTCGTCCACCTACTGGAATGGTGGAAACAAGAAAACATTATCCAAATTTCTCGCTGTCCACCAAAATCTGTCAGTCTACTGTAAGATTGTTTCAGCATGATTAAAGAAAATTTTACTACTCATGCATTCACGGTCAAATTTGGCTTGAACCCATTATAAATTAGCCGATGTTAACTTTATAAAATAATAAAAATAAAAAATAAAAATCTCTTGAACGTAGTTTATAGAATTATACAGACGTTCAAAGCAAAACTTAAACAGCCATTTTTGCATTAACTTCCTGAGAAGTTTTGCTTTTGCACATTTGTTCAAGCTAAGAAACGCTACAACTGCAGATTGATATGCAAACATCCCCAGCTATAAGGTCAATCTTAGGCCTTCCTCGTATCGAATTTGCCATCTTGATTGGGCAGTTTAAATGACGCTTGAAGATAAACTGAACTTAAATGAATCGATGTTGATTCTCTATCTATACGATAATGATCCACCATGTGTAGTGTATTGAAGATGACTTCACCGACTCCCTACAAGACAAGCAGCATTATTGGTTTTATAAGAATATCCTGAGGACAACAATACATAGCAAATTATAGGAACCAGAGACAAGAGAACTTACTCCCAACGATAAGTATCCATTGAAGTGAAATTAAAATCTATCCGCAACTTTGATACCAGCACGCCTGTCCCATTCCTCTGGAGGAACAACATCGGCCATAATAGCTTCCTGTCCACGCCAGAGGACCTGTGCATTGCAGACCAGTATTACCCAGTCAACAAAAGCAAGCACATGTAATGTGGTGCATCACCAGAATTTTTATATAAACAAGCCCATGAGATTACCTTGTCAATGACCCCAAATTCTTTAGCTCTTGTAGCATCCATATAAAACGGTCTTCTCATCACTTTAGCTACCGATCCTTCTGACTAGTGGGAAATCACAACTCATCTGGTTATTTCTCTAATTTTTGGCAATTTGTATTCATCTACAAAGAGTTTTCATTTAATGAAACCATACATTTTCAGTGTGTTTGGCCAGGAGTTTTACAAGGGTGTCCCTGTTTATTATTGCCTGCATAAACAATTTAGGCAGGATAAATGTTTCAACAACCAGAGTGCCTGGACAATACAATTGAAAGGATAACACCCCAAAAGTTGACCCTTTGACTTGCATTCTTAGTTTCATTATATGATAAAAGACAATATAATCAGTATAACTAACCTCTTTTGCACGAATAAGAACATCACTAGCAGGCATCAATCCAGATGACGGAACACGAGGCTGTTGAATCATGGCTGAAAACAGAGTTCATGTCAGCACTTGAGACCAGACAAAAGGGAAGGAACACCAAAAGCATGGGATTGCACATGAAAGAACTTCATCATACCTTTGGCATGAGGCATCATAAACCGTTTGCCCTTAGTTCCAGCAGCAAGTAGTAAACAAGCTTGGCCTACAGCTGCTCCAACAGCAACTGTATGTATCTGCAAAAGTCAGAACAAACATGTAAAAGAAGAAGCATAAAGATATATACTCTAGCGGTGCTGGGACAAGTAAACAAGCTTGGCCTACAGCTGCTCCAATAGCAACCGTATGCATCTGAAAAAGTAAGAACCACCATGTAAAAGAAGAAGCATAAAGATATATACTCTAGCAGTGACCTTTACCGGACCCACATATCAACATTCAGAAGGCAACTCATTACTTATCTACCTCCCATTACAATGAAAGAACTGAAGTAGTGATAATGATAGCAGAGGTTACCACTAAAGGTACCATCCCCAGCTTCACCAGAATACTTATTCTATTTTCATTGCGAAGAAACCTTACCATCCAAATTACATCACATCACACTACAAACATTATTAACCAATTGCCAGTACCACCACCAAGAGAATGCAGATAAGAGAAATCAAACAAAACAATTTAAGCAAAAAGGAAACTCACCTCATTTTTCAATTGCATCATTGCATCATAAATAGCAAAACCTTCACTCTCCAACCCAACCTGCAAGAAGAAAACAATGATACGTGTTGGTACAAAAAAATAAATAAATAAAAAAAGGCGGAAATATTTAGAACATATTAACATAAAAATCTGCCCACTAGTCATATTGAACTGTAAGGTTTTCACAATGTACTGAAAATAAAATTGCAGAGCATTCAGACACCCAATCCTAAACCCAACTGTCAAAAAATTGCCATAATATTTCTTACTATGTTTGTAGATGCATCAGCCACGTATTACAATCCCATAAATGTCAGAAAGAAACCTTCAAACTCACCCAATTTATTCATCCTAAAGAGGGGGAACTGTTATAAGCTGTGTGCTGTGCTATGTCAAATGCAATGCCAGTTGCATACAAGTCAATACAATCTCTTGTGCATACAATATCTCAAATACAAAACACAAAGATATAAGTTTGTTGAGATTCAGGTGAAAAACTCACCGATTCACCATCATCACGAGTCGTACCAGTAGAATTTATATAAATATATATTGGTTCCTTGGGATCCATCCATTGCAGGTACATCAGTTCTGCCACAACAAGCTCTGTGACAGCAGGCACCAACTGAGAGACAAAAATGGTGAATTTATTCACCTGACTGAAATAGGACAGTAACTTATGAATATAAAATAGCATTTCCTAGAAAAACTCACAACCAACAATTCTTTCATGAGAGTATATTCACAGTTCCATGTTAGATAGTTATGCTGAAATGTTTCATTAAGTGTTCCATAAAAGCATTAAACGAAACATTTCAGCACAATAGACAGGAGTTTCTGTTCAAATACCAAATAACAGTAGCAGCCCGGAATTGTAGTTATTTGTCTAAAATAATTTCCAAGGTTTGTAGCAAACAGAACTTACATTTATACGGTAGGTAAAGAAGGAACTTAAAAGTAACTCTACTGTTCTTGGATAAAAGAAAAGCTATAGCATTCATGAAGAAAACTTCCACAACTAAATGACCTTTTTACCTTTTCCCATTTTGCATTCAACTGAATGTCTAACTCTTTGTCAAAACACATAGTAGGGAAAAAATTGAAACGATTGAAGCACAAGAGCTACTCGAGTAGTTCAAATCAACACCTTTTTGGAGCAACAGCTGGGATGCATGGCACAATTTCCAACAACTTTTAAGAAACTATGCTTTGCAGATTGAAATGGTAATAAAATTGAGTTAAACATAAAGGCTCATTCACATAAGCCCATTAACAGAACTCTTACCGGCATCCCAATGTAAACTATTCTCCCGTGAAGAAGCAACGAAGGCAAATCAGGAGGTGGTGTATCTGGCCTATGTTCATTGTATGAAACCGATCTTTCAACCTAACATATTGGCAAATATAAACACAAATAACCTCAATTATGCAATACAAACCCACATAAAACATTAGTCACCCTTGCACAAGACAAAAACTTCAATTTCCAAACACCAAAATTCTGCAGATAATAACACAATATTTCAATTCCCAAACACCAAAATTATGCAGACAATAACACATTATTTCCATAATTCCAAAGTTTATTTCTTTTCTTCCCTTACAAACTCTTATCTTTCAATACAAAAAAATCTTAAGCAATTACATTCCCATAAAATCACAGCAAACCCAGAAAAATAAATTTGTTGCCAAAAGCAAGACACATCCAGCTAATCTGGCAGGTAATCTCAGAAATTCATATTAGAATAAATAATAATCTAAATAAAGATTTTAGAAAAAATAAGCCCATGGCTATTTATGTATCAATGCTCAGTTAGAACAGCTTACTTGCGCAGGGGAGGCCATAAGAGTGGGAGACTCGTAGATATCCAAATATGGCGGCGTTTCGGAGGTGATAGGACGGTTGAGAAACGTTTCAGGAGAAGTGGAAGCGACCGAAGCTAGTTTGGAGAGAAACGGGTCCTTAGAGTTAATGGGTGGCATGGGAACGTTAGCCGAGTTTCGTGAGCCAATACAAGAAGAACAGAGAGTCTTAAAATTTCGGTTGTTTCTAAGAGAGCGAACTGAAGTAGACGGGATTGAAGCCGCCATGGGCGCTTGCAGGAAACAAGTCGACATGAGTTCTGTTTGGTGAATCCTCTATTTGGGTTTCTGGTGTCTTTTGTGGTGCTTGGTTCTTTCGATTGAACTCGAGAAACCGAAGACGTGAGGGGAAGATTGGTGAGAATTTCTGTTGAGTAATGCAGTCCGTACGGGTCGGGTCGGGTCGGGTCGGGTCGGGTCGTTGGACTTGTATGATGTTAGTTGGGTGTTGTTTTTCCTTTTGGATTAGACTAGTTCATTATGGGCTTTATAGTGAGATAGACATTAAATATGAGGCTGCCAATTAAATTTAATGTGGAAAATGTACGCTATCAGTGTCATTTCAAACTTATTTTCTTTCAGGTCTCTCTTTATTAAAAAAAAAAATTAACTCACTTGATTGTTCCTAAACTTTCACACTAATTCCTTCCATCAATTAATAAGTTTCACATCGCATCCCATTAATAATTAAATTACAATATACATCCTGCTAAAATGCACCTCTTTGCAACGCTTGGCCACCCAAACACTTTTTAACAAGCCCGAAACGTTCTGATCGGATATATTCAGTACGGTAAGTATTAACTAAACAGAAAACAAGCTCCAGTAGTACATTTATTGCAATTGTAAAATCACTATGCCCTGGAACAAAAAACTATCAATGCACAGAAACATCAGATTCATGATCAGCAGAAACTGAAGGCTCTGATTCAGCAACCTTGTTGCTGAAGACCTCGGCAATCCGATCGGTAGGAACCAATGGCAGATAAGAGGAGATCTTGTACCCCTTCTCTGCAGTGTTAAGCACTGTTTGATTGTACTTTTCGGAACAATAGGCAGCAGTTGGCACAATCACTTCAGAGACCTGAGGGAAGAGTGGCATCTGGTTCAGTTTGCGCCAAGCTGATACAGCAAATTGCTCTGCTTTTGGCTCGTACTTGGAGTAGATATCCTTGGCCATTGGCTCGTACTTGGTGCAAACAGATTTTGCAATTCCTGAGGCAGTGCCCACGACACCAGCAGTTTTAACTTCAGAAGCCACAGATCGTGCCACCTCTGGAGCCTTTTGAGCCGCAGAGAGGGCTTGGGCAGGGACTTGCTTGAGGACTGGAGGCATACGGCTGTCCAGCTTGGTTACACACTCATCAACCTGCAATCATTGCGATCAAATTTTCAACCTCTCCTTTGTGAAAGCACATTTTCATGTTAACATCAATCCCACAAAAAATTATGACTGCATGATAAGCCTCATATAAGACCGAAGATCAAAATGTATGTGTTTCAGTGTTTGTATATGTTATCCATCAAACCGAGAAAAAAAGTTTCAGATGAGTGCTATATGTCAGGATCGTGGTATCTGCCCTTGCAAGTGGAACAAGAATGTGACAAATAACAATAAATCTTACTACTTATAAGATAAAGAACCCAGCCACAATTTGACTGTATTCCCATTTCGCTATTCTTTATCGTGTTTAGCATCTTTTGCACACTAGAACTAAGCACAGTACCCTACACAGAGTTCTCAATTCAGATTTCTAGTTATCACTAATAGTAAAATTTATCAGAGTCAAGAGATATTGAACGCCAAAATCCAATGTAATAAGGACACTATAACCTCCAACAAGTAATGAATTGAAAATCAACCAGATTGACTGACCTTGCGATCAACGTACTTGAGGAGCTCAACCGGGACACCGTGGTACCTATCATAAATAGGCCCAACTACGCTCATAACTGTTCCCTCAACGGTCTCAACACCTGGTTTCAATGGCCCAGAATTATCCTTGGCATAACCATAGAGGTTTGTTAAGCATATCAACGCACGAATTGTAGCCACTTGCACAAACTCCAAATATTTCAGCCTCTGCTCCTCCTCCGTAGCCTTAAAAATAGTTAATTAATTACATACAATTAAAGCCAGCTACAAATTCATCATTGCTTTTCCTTATGAAAAAAAGAAAGAAAGAGAACGCCCCAAAACATTCAATGAAGAATTCTTCTTATGATATTAGAAGATAAAACAGTTTCCACTTCTATGATTGGATTCCGGGAAATTTTCTCCTAAAAATTTTTTTAAAAAATTACAAAACTTTAAATGAATTTCTTATTTTCAGAAACTAATTTATCAGCCTCTATAATTTGTATAATGCATAGTATGGTTTCAACCTCTATGTTTGGCTTCTTGAAATATTTTTTACAGGTACCCAAAATAGGAAATTCCTTTATAGCAGCAGCACTATTTCTTTGGTTTCACAATAAATTTGTGTAAAAGCAACCCTTCTAAATTCCCAGTTTGCCTTCTGGGAAAGTTCTACACGAGCAAATTAAAAGGTAATAACCCAAGAAAAAAAAATTTACGAGTTCCTACTCTGGGTTTTCCAAATTCCCTGTTTACCTTATGGGAAAATTTTACACGAGCAAATTAAAAGGCAACAACCCCAAAAAAAAAAATTTACAAGTTCCTACTCTGGGTTTTCCGAGTGAAAATCATAAAACTAACAGTACAACAATATATAACGACTCACCGACTCGGCGTTTTGTTTCGACTGTACATTCTCTTCGGCCATAATCAAAAACAAAAACGATGTCGTAAAGCAAACTTTTCTTTCTAAGAATTCGGAGATGATGTTGCTGGGTTTTTGAAGCGTTGACGAAAGTCCATTTATTGAAGGAAAAGGAATCAGGGTCAGAAACGGCGTGAATACGTGGCGTTGGCGAAAGGGTGTTATGCCACGTGGCCGCTCCTTGTTTACTGTCTTACACGCCTTCCAACGACGAGTTCTTTGATCGTTAGAGGTTAAGTAACTCAACGTTGCCAATTGTATTTGCATGCAGTTCCAGATAGGTGTTAAGACTCCCGAGTAGAGCTATCTAATAGATCGGATTGATATGCGAAATGGCTCGGTTCAGTCCATAAAAAATCGAATTTGAATCGGTTTGAATCACTATCTATACAGTTTGGTCCGATTTTAAAATTTTAAAATCGAAAAACTGGATCATAACGGGTTCAAAATCATTTCGGGTCTGTCTGTTTAACATCGAATTGAATCGATGGATTGAACCGGTTTAGATCGTCGGTTCAATCCGGATTATTTTTTTTTAATTTTTTAATTTAAATATTTTTTAAATTAAAAATTAATAAAACCAGAATCGGAACCGAAATCGGATCGAAACCGAATTGGAACTGGAACTGTCGGACGAACCGGCCCGGCCTGGCCCCGTTACTGTTCTACTTCCAGTTCCGGTCCGGTTCTATGAAACTGGAACCGACCCGGACCGTTTAAGCTTCCAATTCTAGTTTTATGGAACCGTCAAACCGGTCCGAATCAGCCTGAACCCGTCGATTCGGGCCCGTTAGACACCTCTACTCCCAAGCCGATCTAATTTAAAACCATTTAAATAGTAAAAATTAGAGATTTAAATCGATTTAAAAAAATTAATTAATTTGCGAATTTTTTAAATCATCATTCATGTTAAATTTTAAATTAAATCAAATCAAATATACGAAATTGTAGATTAAATTATTTAATATTATTTATTATTGAGATATTTTATCGAGGCTCAGTCCATTAGTCCAGACTCATCTCCCTGTCCTTATTCAGACCTGTCAAATATTTATATTACTTTCATATGGACTCCTTGATACGACGTCGTCCCGAGAAGCCAATTACATCACCTAAAAAAATAGTTAAATAGCCTCGGGCATTCTGTCTAAGGCGACCAGTCAAGAGGTCTCCTTCGAGTTATTCATTGTTAACCCGCACTTGGGTTCGGGGCCTTCAACAGCGAGCCCTTCAGACTTGGAGAGTCGGAATGATATGTTCTCCACAAACAATAGGGACTCGCGGACACTCAGGATATACGAGTCCCCACCACTTTATCTTTTGGCGACACCGAGGTTATAACTCGCTATATAATGACCTCCCGAAAACCAGGGAATTTCATTCTCGAGAGAACTAAAAGCTTCACTCGGAGGGACATTCACTCGGGGTCTCGGGGATGACGTGGCAAAGAACAGTATCACAATTTCTCACGCCCCCTGATTTTGCAACAAGTTGTCCTGGACACGTCAGCCATGCAGCAACACGTGTCCAAAAGTACGCACTCCCAGGCTTCCAATATACAACACCCAAAAATCGAGGGAGGGGATTCCGGGTTCATTTGATCACTTTTGAGAAAAATACACTCTAAGACATTCTCTCACTTTTCAGTGAATTCAAGCATCATTCTCAAGAGGAGAACATTCCATATCATTCATACTTTTCATGTATTCTTCCTTGCTTACATACACATTTATCTCACACACTAAGTAAAACCCTCTCTAACTTAAGCATCGGAGGATTTTCATCGAAATCAGCTTTACCCTTGAGGTGTTCAGTGTCTTGCAGTTCCAAGCTCAGGGACAAGAAAAAAGACCTGCTGGTGCTCGGAGTTGAAGGCGAAGACAACTTCTTGTATCAACATTTGGTGTCGTCTGTGAGAATCGAACAAAAAGCTATTGAAGCACCATTTTCAGTAAAAATGACAAACGTCAGAGATTACGCAACCAGGAGACACATGACTGAACGTAGGAACACAGAGGGAGTTTCTGTGAAAGCAACTACCATTGCAGAGGGGGCTGAGAGCGCCCTGCGTGAGGTCCCGGAGCATGGGAGCCCCCGATCAAACACCATCGAGATGTATGCACGTGGATCGGGCTATGTAAGGGAGACAGATGAGATAACACGGTTGCTACAACTGCTTCAAGACAGTGAGTAGCGACATACAGAGAAGGGCAGGCATATGCAGATATTGGTCAGAGAGGTATCAGAGATGAAAATGATGATACGAACCAATGTGCAGGAGACAAGAGTGCCAGATGAGACGGTGGAGAGTAGCTTCCCTCGACCAGAGGCTGTGGTGAGGGATGAAGAAGGAGTCAGAAGGAAACCCAAAGCCTGAAGGTATACAGCTGTAGAAAAAGGGAAGGATAAGGTTGTAGAAGACCCCCATTCGAAGAGGGTGGGGACTAAAGACACATGTATGCCCTTGTTGCTCAGGAAAGGCATCATCCTTGGTCTACGAGAGTATCCCAGAGTCCAGATGCAGTCCAGGAGATACCTGACGACATTAACCCGCCTCCGAATGATAAGAGAATGCTCTTGGGGCAAAAACGGAGGTGGGAATGTGAGGTACTTGAACAGGAGAACTTGCGTCAGGACGAAGAACGGGGGATTGACACCAAGGACAGGGATGTAGAGTCCTTGATAAGAAAGGTGATGGAGGAGATGGGTAAAGAGAAAGTGAGCCCCCGAGCTGAACTGGATGAGCCAGTTCCAGTGATCGGTCCTTATGCAAGATCACCCTTCACAACTAAATTATTGGGCTAGGCCTTGTCCAAAAAGTTTAAAATGCCCCAGATTATCTCATTTTCTAGGAAGACAGACCCATTACCACATA
>JAVXUL010000009.1:982866-996581 GCA_035590515.1 Trichilia minutiflora | reverse complement strand
AGATATATATTTTTTTCATATATATATTCTCTAAAATTATCATTCTACAAGATATTCTTACAATTTAATTAAAATTTTAAAAAATTATTAATAAAAATCGGGTACCTGTTTAAAACCGGTACCATGTTTGCTAGGACCAGCTCCAGATCCAAATTAAACCGGTACCCTGTTTTTCGGGTACCTAATTCCGGATCCGAACCAGTACCCTAAAAAATCGGATTTTTTGAACAGCCCTAAGTAAAACCCTCTCTGACTTAAGTATCGGAAGATTTTCATCAAAAAATCGGCTTTATCCTTGAGGTGTTCGATGTCTTGTAGTTCCAAGCTCAAGAACGAGAAGAGAAGACCTGCTGGTACTCAGAGTTGAAGACGAAACCGACTTCTTGCATCAATATTTATAATTTTTTTAATTATTATTTACCGTCTTAAGTTATATATCATTATTTACGTTTTTTTCATAATAACAAATAACAAATTAAAAAATTTATTTATAAAATTCTCTTTTAAATATTAATAAAAGATTATATGATTAATAGTAATTAATTATTATATTATTAATTTTATAGTATAATTTAAATTATAAATTTAATATATTTCAAATAATATTTTATAATTTAAATTAAATTAATTTATAATATTTTAATAGAATTAAATTAATTTATTTTTAAATTATAATATATAAATTGATTTAAAATTTTATTTTAAATCGATCAAAATAATATGTATCCACACCTATATATGCTACCCCTAATTATAGAATAATTTTGAACTTCTAGTCTTTTAAAATCTATATACTCGTACTTAATTTTATATATCGTACTTAATTTTATATATATATATATTTGCGTACAAATTCTTGCATTATTGTATACCTGCATTATTGTATACCATCAATTTATGGCAAAACACACGTAATTTATGGCATTATATTATATAATAGCATTAATGTAATGAATTCTATGCATTTTATTTTATGTTGGCACGCTCTATCATAGCATTAATGCTACAATATTATCACATATCTTGTATATTAATAAAAAAAATAAAAATTTATGTCAATATTAATATTTATCCCATTAATTTATATAAATAAATTTGTATGCATAACACTCTTAAATCATAAAACTTGAATCATGTCATACGTATATTGGACCGGCTGATTTAATCCATTGGGATTTTTGGAACCCAAAGCTTGCTCTATGTCTCTATCTTACTTATGTTCTGGGCCATTTTTCGCTTTATGCCCCAACAAGGTTAGATTAATTGTTGGTTAATATTATATGGCAGTTTGAGATTTGTAATATAGAGCACAAGATTTATGAGACTATTATAACTTTTTATGTAACAATTTTGAGTAATACCATTAATATTCTAATTATGAAATTTTAAATTACAATTATTATTATTCTTATTATTTTACGTTTTCAAGCATTCAAATTTCATCCTTATACACAAAGATACATGAAAAGCAAAATTTCTCCAAAGTGGTGATACTGATACGTGGTGGTTCTATATAAAATTTTACATGAAATAATGAAACATCATTGTAGATAGTGGAAACTTTTCATAAAGAGAAGGGAAGGGTTGTTAATTTAGTAGTGCCCTTTGCATAAATATTATGTTGGGATAAGGGCCCATTTTTTCTGCTTTTGATCTTGTTTATTATATAGTTGTAAGGTTGTGATGGGCCCATCAATCTAACTAGAAGAAATTAAATAATCTATTTAAATTATAAATAATGGATTAAAATTGAAAATAAAACGTATTTTTAAATTATATATTTTAAATTCAATTTATCGTTATCAATCTATATACACGGTAGCTAGTTAGATCTCTTCTCTTGTTTTTATTTAATTAAATAAAATTATATTTTGATCCTTAAAATATGAGGAACTAAGAGCATACGCAAAGGATACTTAAATTATTTCAGTAATCCAGGACCTATTTGTGTTCATAGGTAATAATATAATAATTTGGATCACAATTATTACTCTAAATTAAACAAGTCAATTTGATAATTAACAAAATCTTTTTCCCTTTTGAAGTTATACATCAATATGGTAGTGGGATTGCTTTCATTGAATAATTTAACCATACCACACCATTCACGTGAAAGATTTTTAATACCAAAAAAAATTCAAAGAAAAGAAATAAATGAAGAGTTAAAAATTTTAATATAACTGATAATCTATTATATTCGTAAAACATAATTAATATCATATTAAATTTAAATTTGATCTTTTAAATTTATTTATTTTTTAAAATATAATTAATTAATTATATTTAAATAAAAAATATTTAATATAATAATTTTATTTATTTATATTTTAAATTTTAATTTAATTTAAATAAATAAATAAAATAAAATAAAATAATGATATAATTGTATGCGATGATATATTATCTATTTAATAAAAAATATAATAAACAAATAAATTATATTTAAATTAAAATTTTATAATATAATTAATAAATAAATTATATTTAAATTAATATAAAAATATTATAAATTTATTGATATTATTTATAATAATAGGAATTCCCACACTATTTGTGATACATTGGGTAGATCATACGTCTACGTCCATATGCCATCACATCATCACACCCCACTTGATCAAGAAAAGTTGAGTTATCTATTAAAGGGGGAATATTATAACTTATAAGCCAATGGGTGGGTGTGTTGTTTCATGGACATAATTACTTGGGAATTTGAATGGAATTCCCTCCGGCCTTTTCCCCTCAACAGAATAAATCGTACATTCAATTGATTAATTAAATATAACTTTTGAATCATATCTTCATGGTTGCAAATTTCTTAATGACAACAATTTACAACTCAGAATTCCCACTTTGCTTACATTTTATATTATTCTTTACCTTTCATTTGCTCATATTATTTTCTTTACAATATTTTACTCAACAAATTGAAGGAAAAGTCGACGAAGCAAAGCCAGCTTGCCAAATTTTTAATAAAGAAAGAATTAGCACATCTACACCCACTAGGCATAGAATAAGTGTTTAAAAAACAAAACAAAAAATTAATATTTTCATCAATAACAACAAAGATCCATCACCATTTGTTATTATTTTATGGGTAACAATCAAACTCATTTAAAATATATATATATATATATATTTTTGAAAAACAAGACGAAAGTTTCAACTCCTGCACCTTGTAATGGCACTGCAGCCACGCTGATATGGGTTAGCCTGTCCGCCACTCTGGCAGTTGTAATAGGATGCGCCACGTCGAGAGCAGGGTACACTGTTCCTCTGCAGTGCACCGTAGCTGATGTACTTGTCGGTTGCTAAAATGCGCCTGTTGATCTCTGTGTCCAGCTCAAATTCCTCTTCTTCAATTACCAATGATCCACTGGGCATCCAACCCAGGTGATGCGGGTAGTCTCCGCTTGCACCGACGGTGGAGAATGAGTTCATCATGAACAGCACAGTACCAATCACGAGGAGGAACGTACAAGAACTGAAGAAGTTGGCCATCTATCTAACCCTTTCTCTTTCTTCTCTTCTCTTCCCTTTGTTCTCTGTTGTTGAAGGGGACTTGGGAATTATTTCGGTCTTGTTCGGCTTAAGGCAACAGCTAAGGGCTAGTTGGAACTTAAAACTAGGATATTGTAGGAATATGACATTGGTTTTGGGAATAAATTACATGGATGCCATTGGTTGATTTGAAAACCGAGTTCATGGATAACCACTTCCAGTCATTGAATATTTTTTAATATTTGGTTGTTTGACCGCCATTCCATCGTATAAAAACAATTAACGGATTTGCAAACTCAATGTTGATGGCCGAAAGATTTTAAGATTATATAGTTTCTTTTAAATTTTCAAGTGCAATGTCAATTTCAAATTTATTAGAATATTTATGAAATCAAATATTTAAAAGCATTGGCATATTAATAATGTACAAATATTAATTATTCTCGATACATTACAATTAAGTTAAAATTTTGAAACACAGTGTTTACCTTCTGCTAGCAATATTTGTGAATTAAAACATTAATAGTGGTGATTTTCGGGTGAAATAGATAACCAAAAAATTATTTTTTTGACAATAATTTAAGAGTAGAAATTATCCATTTTAAATGCAAAATTTTAAATTGTATTATCATAAAATTGATTTAAATTTTTGATCAATTCTTGTTAGTCGATCAATTGCAAAATTGGCTTTGACTATGTCTTATACGTAAAATGTGTGAAAGTAAAACTACAATGAGTAGGTTTACAACTTAAGATTATAAATCATTCTTCTCACTTTCACTAAATTTTAAAAATATAAATAATTTTATTTTTTTTAGGAATGACCTAATAATGAAAGTTAATCATATAAATTTAAAAATTTTAAATTCAATTCTCACTTTAAAATTCTCTTTACAAAAATATAAAACAGATCAAATCATGATTTTATCCTGTATTTAATATTATTGTATATAATTCTTATATTTACGTTAAAAATCAAATTCAAAACGAATATCGTATAATTTGTGAACACGTTTTCAGATAATAAATACCTGATTTCAAATATATCAACCCTTTAGGGGTGGTCTGGTGGTAGAAATTGGGCTTGAAATCTTAAGGTTTCAAATTCAATTCCCCCTATGACACCTTTGTTGAAGCGTCTAGGGGTTAGATCCTGATTTTCTTCAGTCGTTTGATATCGTCTGTTAGAGTACTTGTCGATCAGGGTACCACGTATGCTGTCAGGGTACTTATCAATCAGGGTATCACGGACGCTTTTGACTTAGGCTTGGATCTTATTCTCATGACGCTGCTTTAGAATAATCAAGGGCTTAAATCCCCGTAATAAATCCCAAGATATTAAATCCCAAGATATTAACTGACGGACGAAATTTTCGGATTTAAAAAAAAAAAAAAGTTTCAAATATATCTTGACGCTACAACCTTATAATAAAGATCGAATAAATGACGTATCAAAAAAAATATAAATAATTCTCCTGTCTTTGACCACGTCTTCTAATGTAAAAGAATAAGAAGGCAACTTGGTAATTTAGTTGAAAACAATGGGCATAATCATCAATTCAATGTTGGTACAATTAGTTGACTAGTTTGTTTGTCTATATATATATCTCCCTCCCTCTTCCGTAGTTGCTATACAAGAGAGAAAAAAAATTAAAAAATAAAAGAAAGAGAAGAAGAAGAGAGACGGCATCTAGGGTTAGCACCTATTCCTGACATGATTCAGTACAAAGAATCTCTTCACCGAAACACGTTCTCTCTTTGCCATTTGCCGGCCTAATTCGCATTCTTCATTAAACCCCTTTAGTTGCCGTTAATTAATGTGTCCGTTTGTCCGTTAATCCCGGGTATGGTACTTTTTTTTGGGGCCTGCTGGTATGGTACTTTTGATTTTATCTCTAGAGATAAACTCGGTAATAATGCCATTACAGCCGGCTCTGAACTACCGTGGTACAAATAGATAAATATAAATTATTTTAATAATTTTACTTTTTTCACTAATTATTTATTTGGGTGCCCAATATAAAAGACATATTTATTTATATTTTTAATTAAAGGAGTTTCTTTCTAGATCAACAATAGAGAATCATATCTAGTTCTTATATCTTAAACTTCCACTGTACTAAGAGTAACATTTGTGTAACAACTAATTTTTTAAAATAATGTTTTATCAGTAAATAATTTTCAAACACTAGGATGAGTTTTACTAAACAAAAAATATCATACTATTTAGAAGTATAATACATAAAAATAATAAAAATATATAAAATTTAATTCTTCTACTAGTAAAAATAACATAAACCTTTCAAATGAAATATTTATACCTCATCTAAAAATTATAATAAAATTTTTAATGAAACATAATGATTAGTATTATTATCTCTTTTGTAATATTAGTATTAGTAGTAAAAGAGCAATGAAATACTTATATAAGGTTTATAAAAATTTTACAATAATATAATAGTCTTCTTCTAAGTTCTAACATTAACAAAAGAAAAAAATTACTAACGGATGTATACTTGGACGGAGAATAAGCGCCGACGTAACAATGCACGTAGGAGCCGTTATGAAAGTGGGGCCCTAAACACATCGCCTATGCGCGTTCCGAAAATCAAAACTTCCTCAAGCCAGCTGTCTCCTAACAATCTTTCTTCTATAAAATCTTTTTTTATATATTAACAAATAAAAATTAAAAAGCCTTTCCTATTTTTTAAGATTTAAAAGATCTCGAAAATTAATAAGAAAGAGAAACAGGTGGGGAAGACATTCTCTCGTGATATCCATAAAGTTCTAAATACCGGAACAAACTCATTACCAGTTCTCAGACACCTGTTCTAAGTTTTAACCTTTCTAACCTTGAAGATATGGCCTCTAATATCCTTGATTAAGCCACCAAATTTTTTTTAATGGTTTTTACGGATCCAAAGGAGTTCCAGTTGCTGTAAAAATAATAACATTAAAAACAAAAACCCATCAAGTGCTCTGTTTCAACTCCAAAATTTTCCAAACCTACCCAAGAAATACGACATCCTGGCATGTAAGCATTATTCAGGGATCATTTTTCTTTGTTTTTTTGTAACCAAGGTGTGAATCAGTTTACGTGTATTTTGATTAATCTTTGAAAAAAGTTAACGCAACATTCGTTACGACTTCCCATTTAAATCATAAACACACTCAAAAAATCAAATCCAAAACCATACGCCTAATTATACAATCTCAAATTCGCTCCTACTAAATGGATTGCTTAGGAGGATGCTAACATGAATGAGAGAACAATGGAAACCATGAGTTAGATGGTCCCATCTGTAGATTTTAAAGATTCTAGAATTAACAAAATCCAATCTATTCCGTCAGTAGACCACAAATAAGTACTCAATCAGGTGGATAAGATTGATTCAACTGGAACATGTATACCTTTAGCTTGTCACAGATACAGTCCAGATAACAAAATGACAATGATTTTTAGTTACATACAACATCATCATTTTTGTATACCAACAAAGGATACGTTGCTAATATAACTTTACACATTAAGAAAAATTGCATTTTGATCTTTCAGTTATACAGAAAAGTTATTTTAGTGACTCAGAATTTGGCTCAGTAACATGGCATTTTCCATGTCTGATCAAGAGGACACTCAAATTCTAGAGGCCTAAATGTGACAAGAAGGTTTCAGTCAATCATTTTGGCACAAATTAATGCAAGAACAATTAAAGACACCAAAAATCAAATTTTGGCCTGTCTGTTGAAAGTAAAACCAGATTGGAACATTAACATGTCCAACTGAGGATCAGATTAAACTTCCATGTAAGTTCTCAATTATTCCAGATTTCCATTGTACAAATTCTAATCCATTGCCCTGCTGGACTAAAACTTGATATATCCCATCTGTTCTCCTGATGAAAAATGGTCATTATAGCGGAGTGTCAAAGCATAGGTAATTACAAGCAGTCACATCATACCTACTCTAAAGACAATCTTCCTAGCTCCTAAAGGAGGAATTTCAATCGATTCATTACATATATTTTTCATCTATTATGCAAATTTTCAATCTTCTGCATGCAATCTATAGCTTAATGCCTTCTGTGGCTGGAACTCATCACACATCAATTTTCTTCTCGCGAGTGCAGCGAATCATTTTTCTACACAAGTTCAATACATCACACATGTAAGTTTTGAACCATCCGCTAACCCTATGACTCAACTTCGGGAAACTGGCTTCTCCCTAACTCAAAATCCTTTAACATGTTATGTCTAAATTTTTTTTTTTGGATGCAAGATACACTAGTAAATAGATCACAATTATTGAAGACATCATATTAATTATCACGTTGGGTCCAATAAATATTTGATGGATGACTAAAAGAGGTAAATGAGCAATTATTCATATACTACAAACCAGCTTTGCCCTAGGAAGTCGCTAGCATCTCTATTTCGTATAATGAATACACTATATTGGGTCCACATAAAATACATCCTACCAGGCATGAATGAAGATGGGTCATATCTTGAGTCACTTATGGATTATACATAAGTGACAATTTTATATGTATGAGATCATATAAAGCTTGTGATATTGACATTAATACCTCAACTGATGCATATATTAGTTCACACTTAGTGAAGACAAGCCAAGTATTAAGCTTTGCATCGGCTTGCAATTGACCATTTAAGCCAACATAACCCTTGAAGAAACAAAGGAATTAATACTTCCTGCCAAGTGTTGGGTGGTCAAAATCTTCAAATTACTGATAATATTTCTTATTAAAAATTTTACAATTGTAGAATGAACCTATTAACTAACTTCAACCTGATGCACACAATCATATGGAAGTGGGTTACCCAGTTATAAGTTGCTTTCAAGGTGATATCAGATTGGAGACCAATGCCTGCAAACAGGAAAACTAAAATAAAGGCAGACCTAATGAGATTAATAACATTTCATTCAAATAGTTATAAGAAAAAGAGATGCACCAATGCTACTATTCTTCATAGTATGGCGGAGTTGACTGCACACACTGCTCATGATCCCCATCATCATCGTTGTCATCTTCATTTGCATCTACCCAATTACTGGGATGACGCTGTGAAATACTTTTGCCGTCAATTTGAGACCTATCTGAGAGCAAAATATTGCAAAAATATTAGTTACTGCAGGAGTGAAACATATAGTAACGATTTGCCAATGTTACTTCCCCACATTAGGAATCCTTATATTTTACCCCCACCTTCTCTAACAAAGGCTGATTGTTCATGATTTACTTGCTTCCATTAAAAAAAATATAAAAAAATATTCCATAACTGATCACAAGATTGACAATCAATCCTGCTTCTGTATTCAATGCTCTACTATCCAGTTCAAAAGCAACCGTAAAATTTAAATTGACAAATTTCCACTAACGAAGGTTACATGAACTGGGGCATGCATAAAGAACGTCTAAGAAAGAGATTCACAAACATTAGCATGTGGACACATAGAAGTCCATTGAGACAGAACCACAACAATAAAGATGAAGAGAAAGAGATAGAGATAAAATCACATTCTGGATAAGAAGTTGGACCTGCAGCAACATTTTCTTTAACAGAAGTATTTCTTGATGTTTGCAATAAGTAATACCTTGGATTTCCCTCTGTGCACTGCCATTTATAGTTCTTTGTCCTTGAACCTGCCTTTCTTCAATGCCATTACCCGTTCTTGCTGAACTTCCTGCAGAAAATTGAAATATCTTAAGTTATTGGGTTCAAACAAACTGTTATAGTTAAATAAAGATACTCAATATTTACCTGAAAGTTCAGACCAGATTCTGGTATGGTCAGAAGGGCGCTCAGCGGCATTCACTCTGCAACTCTCTTGTGCCTGAAGCTCATTACTGTGACCATTCTGACCAGGTATTGTAGTAGCTGCTGGATGATTTTCTGAGGAATTGGCTCCATGGAGCTGTGATATCAGCATGGTTGCAAGTACAAGTGTAGAATCGAAATTTGAACTTGACCCGTCATCTAGACCGAATTTTGGGGCCATTAATATTGGCCTGTCTCCCCATTTATGATTTTGCAAAAGTAAAATTCAAGTTTTAAATAGTATAAGTTTTGCATTTAAAACTGTTAAATGGTAAGTGAGACAGATAAGTTCATGATACTTGATATTGCAATAATAACTAGAAGTAATACTCTTTTGTCAGAGTCAGTCTACATATAAGGCATCTATATCAACCGGAGACTAATAGTTGACCACAAATTTCATAAACTGTGTAGAACATTTTGGAAGAAGAAAAAAACTATTGGAAACTAACTAAAGGTGTAAAAGAAATCAATAAGTTGGTAAATCAACGAGAATCATCTTACTCGCCAGCTTTGTCAAAAAATAGGTGTATGTCCACTTCACATCCCTCACAAAAAGCAAGAAAAGCCTGAAATATCAAAAAGAAAGAAAGAAAAATGAATATATAATCCCAAGTACTCAAGTAGCATTGCCCAGACTACTTCATCCAATATACAGGAACGCATCACAAAGATTTAATTTAACTACAGTGACACAATTTGACAAGATTAATATTATGTTCAAATGGTTACAAGGCTCACTGGATGACATAAGGTTTTGTAAATTGATTGTATGATATAAACAAAAATAAATCTCAGTACAATCTCATTCCAGAGATTGTCATACCTTCAATTCCTTCACACCAAATGTCACATCTACAGGATCTCCAGAGTGTGTGTATTGCAGAAATTCCTCTGCTGGATCTATCCACAGTTGAGTGTGTAGTGTTGAGCAGTTTTCTGCATGTGAAAAAAGGAAACATAAAGTCTCCTGTTGGTATAACATAATGAATAAAAACAAATCCTTACCTTTGGTTGGATCTATATAACTTCTCAGTTCAACAGCTTTCCCTCCAATTTCATTTGCAGCATCAGAAGGTAAGGAAGTGAGTTCTGTTGCAATGACAGTAATCTCCTGAAGGGATGATTGAAAATTACAAAGTAATCTGTTGAGATCACGTGGCCTCACTACAAAGTTACTAGGGAATCTTCTCCTATCAAGGGATAGATGCTGTATGTCGGGTTCAACGTTGCAAGTAATACAATAGGCTTTCCTCAACCCTGGACAAGATAAATGAAACAATTGTTCAGGTGAAGCTCGATATATATAAGATAGGCAGATTATGGAAAGAGAAAATCCACATCCTCATATAAGGGATCGGAGTAGTCTATCAAAAAGTAGAGAAATAGAGCAGTGTGCCAAATATCCAAATTCAAAACCTTATTCTCATTGAATATTGGTAGCCGCATCAATTGCCAGAAGACCTAATTAAACAGCATTAAAGCATCATTGCCGATTTAATGTTATCTACTGATCATGACTGAGAGATGCTTGCCCAGAAAACAGTGACACCATAATCAATAGAGGTACATTTGCAGCATCAGATCAAGCCATATTTCAACAAGCTACAGTTTGTGATCTCCAGAACAAACTCTACTGTCAAAACACCTTGTTATGCACTATAAATTGATTTCAAGTCTCTGTACAATCACTAATTACATACCACTATGGTACTAACCAGACTTTCAACTCCTGGTCATTGACCCATGGTGCAGCAGATATAGCACTGAAAATCACCATAATGCATACTAGCATACTTTATTCTGCCAATATGCAGTCCATATCTCCCAATTCTCATAACAATCAAAACCATGATAGTCAAGGATGAACAACAAACAACGTAAGGAACATGGGGAAAAGGACCTTTACCATTGTAACATTTCAGAGTCCACTGCACTTTTGGTGCATCGGGTTTAGGCAATTGCACAGTCAGATTATCAACGGTTGCAGTAGGTGTCCTGATAACAGCACAAACAGCCTAAATGCACTATATCAAAACAGATACTAAATTCAAAAATCCAGTCACGTCTACATAAAACTATGAAATATTATATCATACCTTTAACAACACACTGCACTGCACTTCTGCAACGGAAATCGTATAGACATCAAAGAAATCAGGCTTAAATGTGATAGACTGGTACGCAGAACGAGATGAATTAAGGGTGTGAAAAACCAGCTGCAAAAAATTAAGAAAAAAATTGAGTATAATAAATAAAATAGTTTAACCCAAATAGAATACATCTTTTGGCGTTATTAAGTTTCTTCGAAAAGCAAAATAACCATTACATAACCCAAACTTTAATTCGCTTTGTTGTCCTTCAGTTCCTTATAATTAATCGGTTAAACCTTGATATGAACATATGAACATAGAGCCCTAAATATGGTCAATAGATTTACAGCCTCGCGTTGTTGAAGCGTAATTACTGAATCACTAAACAAAAACACCGTCTACGGGGCTCAAAATCCAGCAAACAAGCAAATTAGGAAGAAAATTCAATGGGCTGCTCGAATATAAATGCCAAATTATAAAAATAATACGAGAAAATTAACTAAAGAAGAGATTGATTACCTGAGAAGAAGAAGCTTGAATGACAAGCTCGTTGCCTACACGTGCGAGGCACGTGATGGACCTGGCAAACGTCTTGAGAGCGTTCCCGCTTACATTAAGCTCCATCGTCGTCTATTCGTTTTGTTTGGCTCCTCTAGCTCTCGCGCTCACGATTATAAATCAGAATTGGGGTTGGGCGGGAAAGGGAAAATAGTTTCGTTGCATCAAGTTTATTGCCAGCCGTTGTGACGGTGGGGCCCATCACTGTGGGATTATCCTCCTCTGCATATGGTCTCGATCTTTTCTTGTAGTCCACGGATAAAAGACAACGACGGGATAACGACAAATAGCCCTATGGTTTTACAAAATTACAAATATCCCCTCTCTCTTTATGTTTGTTACAAATACGTGACAATTACCCCCTTTCCGTTCATCCCGTTACACACCCGTATGAAAAATAAATTTTTTATAAATGCAATTATCATTATACCCTCAACACCATCGATGCAAATACCATTATACCCTCAACACCGTCGTTCCCCTTCGATTCCTTTTCGCTTGTTTCCCAGCAAACCAAACCAAAAAAGTTGAAAAATGAAAACTGGTTCTTAGATTACATTCCAAAGCATTGTGCCGGATACTCTCTTTGGTATAGTGTTTTAAATACTTAAAAATTAATTTTTATTTTTAAAATAAAATTAAAATTAAGATTTTTTTTTTTTTTAAAGTTGTTTGATATAATAAGTAAAATAAATTTTTTTATTAAAATTATTATAAAGGGTATTTGATTTAATTAAAGTAAAATATTTAAAAGAAGGAGTTAAGAAGGATATTTTTAGAATAAAATAAGTATTATATGTGCATATGAAAAGAGAAGAGAAAACTCCTCTTTCCCAACTTTTTAAAAAAATATTTTTTTATACTTTAAATATAAAAAAACTTTTTATAAATAAAAAGAGGTTGAAAAATATTAAAAAATTAGATCAAACAGGCACTTAACCTATTTGAAAAGGTCATCCACTGTGCATGTGTAAGAAGATTTATCCCTTCTGGAAGGTCATGCACCCTCCTCCACAAACCCAAAACAGATTCCAGTTACTTTTTTTTTAGTAGGTCCATTTTTTAGAAATAATAATTTAGAATTATTCAACACAAATTTAATATAATCAAATAGATTCAAATTTAAAATTTTTAACACAAATAATAATCGAATCGTATTCATATCCTACGATAAATAATTATATCGAATTCAAATTTGATTTTTTAAATTCGTTTATCTGTTTAAAACATGATTAATTAAATGAATATTTATATTTAAATAAATAATTATATTTAAATTAATAATTATTTAATATAATAATTTTATTTATTTATATTTGATATTTAATTTATATTTAAATAAATAATTATTTAAATAAATTAAATTTTATATTAATTAATTAAATAAAATTATTGAATTAGACAAAGTTAATAATTTAATTATATTATGTTATATTATCTATTTAAAAAATAAATAATACGATTAATAAACAAATTGTATTCAAATTAAATATTTTTAATATAATTAATAAATAAATATAATTTAAATAAATATAAAAAATATTATAAATTTATTAATACTATATAAATATAATATATTTATCACATTACTCTTATTTTCTTATAAGAAAGAAAATTTTAAAAAATATAAAAAATAATTTATTTTCTATAAAAAAAGAACAACGTTTAATTTGATCCCTCTTAAAAATATAAAAAAGAAAGAAAGAAAGAAGAAAACAGGAATTA
>JAVXUL010000009.1:959073-970651 GCA_035590515.1 Trichilia minutiflora | reverse complement strand
CTTATATATTTTCTTGAAATGTTGTGGATTATTGTTTATGTATTCATACTTGGAGTTTGGGTGCTAGGTTGAGTTGCCATTGGAAATGTTTTTGAAACAGGTTTTTATGTATACCTTACAGGCCTACAGGTTGTATTCGGTGTGGTTGAGTACACCCTGGAGGTCTGTGGCGTCTGTCACGGGTGGACCTCACGGTTCGGGGTGTGACAGTGAGTGTTGGCATATATGACAGTGAAAGAGCATTCCAGTTTTACGCCTCAGTTAATCGTCCTGATCAAAATTAATCATATTAGATTATTTTTAATCGGTTCACTGTTATCATTAAAAGTGTAATTATACTTGTGTGACAAGGGATATTTGTTAGAAATTGTTGACACCGTCGTGAGACTGGTGATTACATATAGGGATGTCCAAAACCCAAAGACAGAAGGTGTAATCAAAGCTTCTATAATTTCTCCAAGTTTCTTTCTCTCGAAACTTTAGCCTTCCACCAGCATTCTTTCGATCCTTTCTTGATCTCCATTTTCTACCTTTGCTTGTCTATTTATAGACAACTCAATGGACAAATTAATACAATTGTTTAATGAACACTTGCAACCTTTCATTAATGGTGACTTTTCACTATTAGATGTGTTCTTTCACCATTAGCCATATCTCAAAGGACATAACCCCACATGTGGCCATTCACTTTGATCACATGTTTCCAACAACTCCCACTTGATCAAAGTAATTAGGTTTACTTCCGTTGATTACATATCCTGTGCACACAATCAATCATCATTATCATACTATAACTAAACCACAAAAATTATAGTATGAACATTTTACATCCGTAAAATGGTGCCAACACTGAAATTAAGAAAATACCGTTCGTACTCAATTTCTAAGGCGACTTACACATACTAAACGCCCTGTGTTATATAAATTCAACCTGATGTTTCCATACGAACTTTCACATCTAAAATAATTTATTGTAACCCTTGTTAACCTCGCTATAGTGTCCTTTATCTTTTGTCCGACCAATATGTATAATTATATCAAATAGAGTTGTATCATTGTTTTATTAGGTATCCCCGATACTGAACAAATGATACCCTTTCACATGTTAACTACACATCTAGATGATTCCAAAATCATAGTAGTTACATGCTCTCTTTGAATACCTTCAGAGACAATCCCTTAGTCATAGGATTGGCTATCATCTCTTTTGAGGGGACCTAGTCAACTTGAATTTTCACCTCTCCTTTGGAGCTTTTTCCTCCACTTGCAATTATATAGATGGTAGATTTGTTATTATATCACATAATATATCTACATATACTTTAGATAAATCAAATTATAATTTATCAACATACCTTTTAGTTCATACAGCTGTACTATCCACTGTACTAGCAATATAGATTATTTTATCCGCTGTATTACCTGAGATATATTCTATTTTTATGGTGAGTGTTGCAATATATACTTGTTTCTTACTTACCTAAGAAACTATTATTCCATTATAAAACATATTGCCACTTGTTGATCTTACAAATATATGCATCACAATATCTAACAAGCTTTATAGTAACTAAGCATAATATCATATCTTTGATCCCTTTCAGATACATGATGATCGCTTTTGCTTGCTAACGTTCTTTTCCTGGATTTGATTAATATCTGCTTACCACTCCCACTGTATATGATATATTTGATCTTTGTACTAGTTATTGTATATACTACTCTTCCACATACAATGAGAGTATAGATATTTTATCTTGATATTGCTAACTATAAACACAATGATCTAAAGGATTCATTGTGTATCCCAAATCCAGAATTTTCTGATGGAATTTTAACTATTATCTGAACCAAGATCTTTTAAATTTAGACTTTATATTCATGTCCTTTAATCAAAAATTCTCTGGTTGTGACATATAAATTTCTTTCTTTAATTCACTAAAAAATATAGACTTCACATATTAATAAGTACTATATATTTTAATCGTACTATATATTTTAGTTCAAGTACTATATTTTAACTGTAGCTTGACTCTATACCTGAGCCTCTATCACAAGACAATTGCTGTCATATATTAACCTATTGTGACTTGACCTCATACCTGAGCCTCTGCCACAATTATGGTCATCCCTTGACTAACTTTGACTTGACCTTACATCTGGGTCTCCACCACTGAACAATTGTCATGATAATTTAAATAGATGTGAACTTAAATAACTGGTGAATAATTATCCATAAAGTCTATTCTAGATATATCTATCTAAACTTCCATCAGACTTTAATTTGTCTACTCATTTATATCCAATAGACTTACTTACTTTAGCTAAATCAACTAATTCCTAAATTTGATTTTATTCAATTGATTCTAATTTATCTTTCATAGATAAATGCCATGTCTTGGAATCGAATTGTTTTATAGTATCATTCTAAGTTTTAGGGATCATCACTTAGTTGATTTTCTTCATCAATGATAAATCCATAATAATCCTTCGATCATTAAGAAGATTCTCTTTCTCTTTTTCTCCCACTGACTTGCATATCTTCACTAGATTGTACGGTAGTTATGAGATTAGTAACTACTATTATTGATAATTTTCTATGAAGTGATACAGATTTTATTTTCACAAATAATCAAAGTAGCTTATTAGCACTAACTATTACTATTTATTTCTATAAATAGCATATCACTACTTTCTTTAGTATCTTTATCATTTTGATAAAAATGATAATCACTTCTATACATAACCAATGATTTTTGTATTCTCATATTTTGACTTTTATTTCTTAAAACTTAGAAATAATCATATGGGTTACAACCATATTTCATATAAAGTAACTAATCTAGCTATTGTGTTATCAAATTTATTAACTAGTATATAACATAACATAACATAAATAAATAATTAAAACTGTTTAAATCAACTCACAGATGATTAGGTTTTAATTTCATACTCGTTCAAATATGACCATAAATATTACTTCTTCGGATTCTTCATGTTTCCTTGCTCAAAAGGTGGAACAATCCCTAATTATTACGTGTATACGGTCTCTGAATCTTTTAGTATCCTTATGAGTTGAACTAGCCTCGAACCTTGGATTTTTCTTTCAACACTTGTTTTCTTTTGTACACATGTCAAGAATAATAAAATCAATCTTGCTCCGATATTGTGGGATTCCGAGATAGTGCAAAAACGGATTTTTCTATACTTTATCCTTGTATTTTCAAAGATTCTTGAATTTTGAGTACTCAAATCAAAATTCTGAGGTCACAGATCAATCCGAAACGTCGAAAAACCTTAGGATACCAAATTTCAGCTCAATCGGAGCTGGTTTAGGCCCTAAACCGAACTTGAGAAAATTTTTTGGTTTAACCAGATCGAAACTGAGTTGAACCGGACGGTCTGCTTAGACTAAACCATTTGAACCGAAGACTAGGTTGAACTGACAATCTAATCGAACCAGACCATATGAACCGCGAACTGGGTCTGAGTCAGCCTGAACTAAATCGAGCCGAACCGAACCAAACTAAACCGAACCAACCAAGCTGAACTGGGTCTGGGTCACCCAAATCGGGTCTGGACTGGTTTTGACTAGTCGACGCGTCCATCACACGTGCCAGTGGTCGACATGCACGTGATCTCCACGCGCCTTCAACCTCTGGGCGCGTGTGACACACACGCCTGACGATGTATTGTTTTCTTGTTTTTTCGGTCGATTCCGATGTCCGTTTTCGATGATCTTGGTACCGTTGGATTCATCGTGACGTAGAACACATTTGGATCAAGAAACACTCGAAACGATCATGAAATTTGATTAGAAAATGAAGAATACTTTTCTACCATTTTCGGACTTCTCCTGTAAAAACTTGGCTCTGATACCACTGTCGGCATTTAATGATCACCATCGTGAGACTGGTGGTTATATGCAGGGACGTCCAAAACCTAAAGGCAGAAGGTGAAACTAAGGCTTCCATATTTTCTCCAAGTTTCTCTTTCTAAAAACTTAAACTTTCAACCAGTATTTTTTCGTATTCTTCTAATCCTTCTCTTGATCTCCATTCCATGCCTTTGCTTGTCTATTTATAGACAATTCAATAGACGAATTAATATAATTATTCAATGAAACAATTGCAATCTTTCACTGATAGTGACTTTTCATCATTAAATATATTCTTTCATCATTAGTTATGTTTCAAAGAATATAACTCCACATGTGATCATTCACTTTGATCACATATTTCTAACAAAAACAATTAAGCATTATATGCCTCACTATTTTTTTTTCTTTCTTCGAGCCAATTACCTTAAAAGAGGAAAAAGGGTAAAAATACTACTACAGAAAGCTAAACAACAAAACACACCAACTAAAGTGATGCTTCAAAGCGTCTAAAGCCTCGCTTATTTTGCCCCAGCTTAAGCTAGCTACAGCTCTCCTTTTCTTTATCTACATTACATTACAAAATCATCCCCATTCACTTATACAAGTTGTATTAAGTTCAATATCCATATAATATAATGTTCCAAAATACATCATGTCACTTAGCATCGATCATTATCACATTATTGAACATGCATTCGGGTTTTCATCGCTAAATATCTCAAATGAATCGGAGGGCTGTGATGGAGAAGAATCGCTATTGGGTGGCGGGAGTTCGCTTCCCGTACCTGGGTGCATATACGCGTACATATGCGGTGTAGATGCAGCGTAATATGATGTACTATAGCTTGACCTAGGGTATGCTGTGTTATAACTCACAGCATACACTGGGGGTGCATGGTAATTGGTGGGTGCTGCTGGATGTTGATAACCATATTGTTGACGTGGAGAGCCATAATTGGCTGGAGATGGATCTGGGCCATGAATGGGATATGATCCAGTACCTGCTGGTACTCCACCAACAGTTTCGACTTCAAACAGAGTTTGACTGTGACCAGCATTATTGTCATTATTCCCTTTATGCCCCTTCTTTTTCTTCTTTTTCCCTCCACTTCCACTTCCACTTTTTTCAGGAACACCTTCGCTTTCCCCACCAACTTTCTTCTCCGCCGCTGGTGACTGGCCACCCGTAGTCACTGTCTGTTTGACCTCAGGCTTTGGCTCCTTGAACTGTACTCCACCGGCTTTACTGGTTGAAACAGGTTCATTAATTTTGACAACATGAACACCATTTTCAACATTTTTACCAGTACCACCATTTTCAATTTCTTTGTTTTTGGAAGAATCATGAACTGCTACTTCAACTTTCACGGTTCCTTTCTCTGCTGGGTTGCTGCCTTCTTCGCTGTTTTCTTGTTCGCTTTGCTGTTTTTCTTTGTTCTTTGCTTTCCCCTTCTTTTTCTCTTTCTGCTCAGCTTTTTCAGGCCATAACTCTGCATGTTTACCATTCTTTTCAAGCTTCCTGATCAAAGTATGTGCATCAACGTCTCCTGTTACAGTAACTTTTTGTTGCTTCAAATCAATATCCGTGGTATAAACACCTGCAAAACATAAGAGAAAATCAGCAAACAAGTAAAAAGAAAGTAGAAATGTTGAGAGAAATCATGAAAAACATAACCCAGATGAGAAAAAAAAAGAGAAGCTATAAGATTTAGAGTCAGATTAAGATAGAATGATGGAATAGTAAGCGTTATAAAAGAAATTATGAGAAAAATATGGAAGGAAAATTTACCAAAAATGAACGAAACCCAGTTGAGAAATATTGACAAAGCTTCGGAATTTGAGTTGAAATTAATGGAGTAGAACTAACCATATAGTACAATGAAAAAACAAGAAATCAATAATAAAGAGTAAAGGATGGACCCAAAAATTCAAGAAACAAGACCTAAATGAGAGAAATATAGAAACTTAACCATTCTAGCTACAACAAGATTGAAAAAGTTCTATGAAGAATCATATAAAAATAATAAATTTTGGAAAGAATAACAGGGCTTTTAGTTGCTACATACTATCGATGTTTGCAAGGATTTTTTTCACTTTCCTTTTGCAACCTTCACAGTGGATGGAAACTTTCAACGCCCATGTCTGAAAACAGATAAAGAATGCATTAAAAGAAGAAGACGATTACAGCTTAAACAAAATGAGAAAGTTTTAAATTCGCTGGTGCAAAGTGATAATTTTACCTTATAGTTGAGATGTTTTTGATTTTCTTCAACTTCTGCTTTAGCTTCTGTTTTGGCTTCTGCTTTAGGTTCTGATGGTGTAGTTGCCATTAGGAGAAAGGAAAGAAGAAGTTTTGATGGTTTTCTGAAGAAGAATATGCAAAAATAAATAAATAAATAAACAAAAGTTGTGTAGAAATGCTTGAGAATGCAAACTGAAGGATGATAAAGAAGGAAAGTGAACTCCAAACTGCTTAAGAACAAGGAATGATCTGGAGGACTTTAGAGAGAAAAGAAAAATCAAGCAGGGCCTAGGGTTTGGTGCTTAGTGGGGTGGCATAGTACTTGCTTTTATGAATAATTTTTAATTATCTATAAAATTTTAAGTCTACTTTGTTATAATGGACACCTATCACTTTATTTGATACCTTTTGTTTAATTCCCTTTTGTTTTTGGTTGCTAAGATTACATTTATTTGGTTCTAATTTATGCAAAATATGCGACTAAAAAAATTACCATTACAATATATTTTGCTATCGAATATAAGATAAAAGATTGTAATCACATAAGTAATTATAAATATTTCCTTGATTTTGTTGTTCTGCGATCGAAAATCAAAATAAGAATCAGTATTAATAAGAATGGTTGTTATATTCTACCTAATCCAAAATAAACATTTATTAATCATCCCATTTAGATAATTAGTTCAAGTAAAATCCATAATCCAATATTTTAAATGCTTCCACCAAAAGAATAATGACTCAACAGCTAAACAATTGGAGAATAAATTTACCCTTTTAATTTATTGCAAAATCAGTGATATAACTTAATGCTTCCAAGTCCAACTCCTCTCGTAAAGTAAAAAAAACTTAATGCTTCCAACAACCTAAATCTGGCAAATTTATGCAGGGGACAATGGATTAATAAAGTTCTAGTAAAATTTAATAATATTTTATTTAAATAATAAAAATTTAAAAATAATAATTTATCTCTCTTATTTTTAAAAATATTATTTACAGTTATATTTATATTCTTATATACAATAATAAAATTAAATAAAATTATTTATTTATCTTATATTATTAAAAGATATATATTTACTTACTATTAAAAGTAAAATATAACATTAAATAATTAAAAAAATTCACACACTCCTATCGTTATTGATAATTTTAAAAAATAATTCTTATAATTTTTATTAAACTATTATTATTGTCTAACAATTAAATATATATTAATAAAAATAAGATTAAAAATTAATAAATTATTAAACATTTAATTAATTTTTTATTTATAATAGTAATTAAATATATATTATAATAATAAAATAAATAATTATATTTATTTTATTATTATATATAAGTGTATAAAAATAATTAAATTATATTTTAAAAAATAGATAAGTATTTATTTTTTATTTCTGTTATTTAAGTAAAGTATTGTCAAATTTAAAAAAAAAAAAGGTGATAATAACCTGATTTTTTTTTTACAATTTTTCTTCTCATTTTCTTACTTTTCTCCTAAAAATTTTCCTGGAAAAGCTTGTGATACCAACTTGGTTTTGGGATCAGAATCAGTGAATCACTTACAGATTGCATGGATCCTGGAAATTACTGACTTCTTACATTTCATAGCTTCTATTTGTCTTATGTAGCTGAAAATTTTTGTATATTCCTTTTCTTGTTCGTTTATTAATGAATAATAATTACAATACACAATAAAAGTTATTAAATACAAAAAAAAAATTCACAATCTAATTATTTTCACTTCAATAAACTTGCTGATGAGCTTTAAAATACAAATAAACAATACATTTTACTGAATGTCTCCACAAACTATGAAAGTAGTTTAAGCAGACATTACATCTGTACCTAGAATATTATATATTACATTTACAAAAGAATAAATAAAGTAAAGGTAAAAAGAAAATTAAAACCCACACTGAGCTAAAGACAGACCAATCAATAGTTTTCATTATGAAAATCAAACTTGGTGGTTGTTTTCCTAGAAAAGTCTTGAGCTAGCTGCCTTAATTCCCCAGTTAACCCTGGACCACCACAATAAAACACCCCTGTAACCAAAGCAAAATCATGATTAACTGCTTAATTAATATTCAAAAAGATATCTCACTTTAATCATGTTAATCCAAACTTTAAATCAGAAGGGCATGCTCCATTATGAAGTATATTCAAAGACTATCAGTCTTTTTCTTCTGCAAATGTCTAAATGTAATCATATTTTTTAGATAATATCAGTAAGAAATAATTTTTTTTAAATTCTGAATTAGAGATAATAAATCAGGATTAAGATAGTACTTACCAACTCTTTCTTCACTGTGTTTAACAGCAACATGTTTAAAAACAGTTCTTCAATTCGGTCAAGCAAAATGTGTTTTCACTCTTGTGCCCAAAACAATGTCAACGCCAATTTTTAGCATGGTGGAGGGATTGAAGCATGGTGATTAGAGCTGATTTTGCATCTCCTCCTTTATACACACTACTACAATAATTATGAAGTTCGATCACAGTCTTCATCGTATTCTGCAACATCATTCATTACGCCCCTGAACCACTCAAACTAGCTTTGCTCGAGAGTGACCCAATAAAAATAGGCACGTTTGGTAACAAAAGGCATTTTTTTATTATTCTTAGTTGTGCTGCGATCTAAGATTCCTTCATCTGTTTTTTGATGTTATTGGGAACATCTTTAACTATGCTGATTAACGGTGTGACACCGATTCCAAGGCCTATCAGGAGGAGGAGGGCATATTTTTTGTAGTCCTGTGCTGGAGCTCCATATGGACCATCGATCAAGAGTTTTGGCAACCTGTTAAAATACAATTTTCTTAGCATCATGATGACAAAATATGGACAATAAAAGAAGAAAAGCGAAAAAATCAAACAGGCTATGAATTTACCTGGGCCTGTATTAACTTGCCCAATGTCTGATCTTAGTAGGCCGCTTTGGTCAACTAATGGAGGTTGACATTCCCGTAAGAAGGAAACAAGGTTATTTATGTATGTTTTGATGTGAATGCATTTTGAATCTCAAATCTCTGGTAACATCTCGAGCAGATATCTTAGCGAAAATGGCTTTGAGTTGAGATGTCCAGTCACCAAAGGTACGACTATGGACACTGAGATAATCATCTCCAGGTGCTGAAGTAATGGAGAAAGGATGCTTGCATGTACCAAAGGGCAGAGCTTCATAGTTATACTTCTACAATTGTTGTGAGACTAAATTGGTATAGAATTCAGTCCTGCAATTACCATTGAAATGGAGAAACTGCAGCATTGTTCACAATATGTATTTCCCAATAATGTACTTGAATCCCTGAGGTTTATGTTAGTGATGTATACTTTAAAATTATTTGTAGTGTTGGTTTAAACATTTTGTATTAAATTACTGTTTGTAATATATATTATACATATTCATTAATAAAAAAATTATTTTATATTTATATATATATACTGCTTTCTCTTTCTAATCTTACTAATGATAAAGTATACATGTGAATTACATAGATAATTTAATTTTCTAAAATGTTCCCTATAAAAACCGTATCAATCGGATTCGATATTGCATTGCGAGTTTATTGAATATCTCCAATTAATATTAATGTGTATAATATGATAGTCATGCTATTAGATTATTATTATGTACTAATAGTTAGAGAATTATTTTTCGAACGTGACTAAAGATGTAATAAATCATACAGAAGTATATTGTTAATGATTCGTCGTATAATTGCACTAGTATGTGAAATATTTCTTTAACATGAGACATTATTATCGTTATTCGATGTAAATGCACATGGTTCATATGGTATATAAATATGAAACTAATCATGTTTTGCATACTAAAAATTGTTTGAACATATATTATTTAGATCGAGATACGAATGGTTGTCAATATGAGATTTGTTGACTCGATATAAAGGATTTCAAGGTTCTATTGACTTGGTTCGAATTTGACTTCTCAGAGCACTTAAAAGTTATATAAAAAAATTTATGATAACAAGTTCAGTGTATAATAATCATTAGTACGAGTGAAGATTAAATTTAGAGACATCCGTAATCTTTAACTTAGTAGGGATTAGACAAACGAAAGAAATTTATCCACAAAGGACGTACAATAAAATATAAAAGATTCGATGAAGACTTTTTTTTACTGTGGTTTATGAACTATAACAACTATAGCACATTGTTATATATTAATCATAGTTGTTAAGTACTTGAATGGTTCGAAACGGGATTGATGAGGTTGATTTTGGCTCACAGTTAATACTACAATAAACCCGAGATGTTATAATATATAACTTATAATCATTCTGGCTATTAAATAAAGTAAATATTATCTATAGGAGAGCTAATACTCTTGAAGATAATATTAGATCAAAAAGCATAAACGGTTTACGCTTTAATAATTTAACAAATTTGAGAGGTTTGTATAATTACCCGAATATAAGTTAAAATAAGTTACAATATTTCATTAATATTTAGAAATATAAATAGAATTAAAATAAATTTGATCAAAGTAAGTTTGATCAGATTTAGGTCTTGTTTATCATAAAATTAATAAATGAGGATTTAAGTGATATTTTATATTTACTATTTCAAAATTTTCTTGACCAGGCTTTGGGAGCCATTTGTCTTTGACTAAAAGGTTAAAAACATTTGAGTAAATGAAGAGAAAATATAAATATGGGTTATTTTCATATTTTCGTTAATTAAAAGATAATTTTTAAATTTGAAAAATATCAAAAGCTCTCTCTCTCTTCAAATTCGGCGGCGAAAGAGGTTTTGATCATTTTGAGTTGAATTTCTTAGAGACTTATTATGAGCCCCGTGCTTAGATCCTAAAGGTATATCTGTAATCTTTCACTCTTACTGTTCATGCATTTGCATTCATTCGATATCCCGTGTGTATGTGGGCGTGATTTCGTAAGTATTATGAGAGTTGAATTACTTAGGATGAAGTTTTGGGATTGTGAACGCAGGGACCTTAATGTAATTAAAAATAAGTTTTATTTTGAATGGGACCCCGATGATATTTTTTAGCTAAGGAAAGGATTTGGGAGAAAATATGCAATTCGTTCGAACGAATGGATCGAATCGTTCAAATGAATTCCTAGACCCAGATTTGTTCGACCGAATAGAATATTTCGTTCGAACAAAAGACGGATCGTTTTAACGAAATTGGGAGGAACTCTTTGAAAAATTTTAGTCCTAAATTTGTTTGATCAAATAGTGATTTATTCGATCAAATCAATGGTGTCGTTCGAACAAAAATTTAGGGAGCTCTCTAACTTCGGAAGTGTCATATTCGTTCGATCGAAAGTCAATTTATTCGATCGAATCCATATTCGTTCGAATGAATCTCCCAATTCGTTCGACTAAATCGATGAAAAATAACGATTTTGTTCGTTTCTAGAAGATTCTCCTTAAGAAAACTTAAGGGCAAAATGATAATTTTATCC
>JAVXUL010000009.1:945895-958973 GCA_035590515.1 Trichilia minutiflora | reverse complement strand
TCGAAAACGTTTTCTTGTGAAAAACGTTAAAAACGTAGTTTTTACTGTTTAAAAACGCGATTTTGATAACAATGCTTCCAACAGCTTAAATCTGCCAACTTTGTAAAAGGGGACACGTGGATTTACGAGTGCATATACTTTTTTCGTAGATAAAAATTTAAATTAATTCAAATATTATATTTAAAAATTAATTTAATTTAATTTAATCTTTTAAAATTTTAATTAATATAATTTAAAATTTTAATTAATATTATTTTATAATATTAATAATATAATAATTAATTATTATTAATTTTATAATTTCTTGTCAATAATTAATATAGAGATTAATAAATATTTATTTAATCTATCATAAATAAATTTTTAAATATTATCACATACAAAAAATAATCATATATAATTTAAAATAAAAATAAATAATACAATTTTTATAAAATAATATTAAAAGATTTAATCTGTATTTTGTAATTTAAAATTAATACAATTTATAATTTAAAATTGATATAATTTTTTTAAAAAATAATTAAAACAAATAATTTTAACTATTTAATTCTATTTAGATTAAATCGGGTTCAAAATATTCATCCCTATGTAGATTAATAAAGTTTCTCAAAAAATATTTCAATGGTTTGGAGATTTTCCAAAATTATTATTACTTGTCTTTCTCAAAATTTAGTAGTATATCCTTTAAATAAGAAAAATATAAATATAATTATTTATTTTTAAAAATGTTATTTATAATTATAGTAATCATTATATACAATAATAAAATTATTTATTTTATCTTATTTTATTAAAATATATATTTATTACAAAAAATAGAAATTAACTGCATATTTAGTAATTAAAATTAAATAATTAAAAAAAATTCACACATTTTCATAATTGATAATTTATGAAAATAATTCTTATAATTTTTATTAAATTATTGTTACTATCTAACAATTAAATACATATTAATAATAAAATAAAATTAAAAATATTTTAAAAATTATTAAATATTTAATTATTATTTATTTATTAAATATATGTTATAATAATAAAAAATAAATTATTATATCTAATTTTATTATTATTTATAAGAGTGTAAAGGTAAATTGTATTTTAAAAAATTGAGAGATAAGTATTTACTTTTAAATTTTTATCATAAATATCACTTAATTTTAGGAAGGTAAACGATAATACTTGGATTTTTTTTTTCGTTTTCCTTCACCTTTTCTTTCTTCTCCTCCCGAATATTTTCCTGGAAAAGCTTGTGATACGAACTTGGATTTGGAATCAGAATTACCTGTAGACCATTCATTGTCTTTGGCTGGATCCTGGAAACTATTGACTTCTTATATTTCATAGCTTCCATTTGTCTTAATGTGGCTGAAAATTTATTTGTATTTTCTTTTTCTTGTTATTAAATACAAAAATACGCAATCTAATTAATTTCAGTTTTAATAAGCTTTGCTGATAAGCTTGAAAATACAAATCAACAATACTTTACTGAATGAGAAGTCCACAAAATATAAAACTATTTAAACCAGACATTACATCTATACCCAGAAAATTATATATTACATTTACGAAAAGAATAAATAAAGTTTAAAAAAAAAAAAAAAAACCACAGTGAACTGAAGACACACAAATTCAAAAGTTTTCTTTGTGAAAATCAAACTTGGTGGTGGTTTTCCTGGAGAAGTCTTGTGCTAGCCGCCTTAATTCCCCAGTTAATCCTGGAGCACCGCAATAAAACACCCCTGTAACAAAAGCAAAATCATGATTAGCTGCTTAAGTATTATTCAAAAAAGATTTATCACTTTAATCATTTTAATCTAAGCTTTAAATCAAAAGGGCATGCTCCATTATCAATCTTTTTCTTCTGCAAACGTCTAAAAGTAATCATATTTTTTTTGATAATATCAGAAAGAAGTAATTTTTTAATTTTGAATTGGAGATAATAAATCAAGATTAAGATAGTTCTTACCAACTCTTTCTTCACTGTGTTTAACAGCAACATGTTTAAAAACTGTTCTCCAATTCGGTCTTGCAAAATGTGTTTTCACTCTTGTACCCGAAACAATATCAACACCATTTTTAGCATGGTGGAGGGATTGAAGCATAGTGATTAGAGCTGATCTTGCATCTCCTTCTTCATACACACTAGTACAATAATTATGAAGTTCGATCACGCCATCTTCATCGTACTCTGCAACATCATTCATCACGCCCCTGAACCACTCAAACGAGCCTTGCTCACGAGTTACCCAATAGAAATAGGCACGTTTTGTAGCAAAAGGCTTTTTCTTGTTATTCTTAGTTGTGCTGCTATCTACAATTCCTTCTTCTATTTCCTTCTGTTGTTTGATGTTATTGAGAACATCTTTGACTATGCTGATTAACGGTGTGGCACCGATTCCAAGGCCGACCAGGAGGAGGACGTCGTATTTTTTGTAGTCCTGTGCTGGAGCTCCATATGGACCATCGATCAAGAGTTTTGGCAACCTGTTAAAATACAACTTCTTAGCATCCTGGTAAGATCTGCACAATAAAGGAAGAAAGCAAAAAAAATCAAACAAGCTGTGAATTTATTTACCTGGGCCTGTTATCAACTTGCCCAATATCTGCTCTTAGCAGGCCACTTTGATCAACTGATGGAGGTTGACATACCTGTAAGAAGGAAAACAAGGTTATTAAATATGTTTTAATGTGAATAGAATTTGAACCTCAAATCTTCGGAAACATCTCAATTAGTTACCTTAGCGAAAATGGCTTTGAGTTGAGATGTCCAGTCACCCAAGGTACGAATATGGATACTGAGATAATCATCTCCAGGAGCTGAAGTAATGGAGAAAGGATGCCTGCATGCAGCAAAGAGCAGAAATTCATAGTTATTAATTAATTAGTACTACTACTACAATTGTTGTGAAATCAAATTGGTGCAAAATTCAGTCCTAGAATTACCATTGAAATGGAGAAACTGCAGCGCAGTTCACAAATATGTACTGCCCGCTAGTGTACTTGAATCCCTGAGGTTTAGACATATACAAAGCCAGCACATTTCCAGGGTAAACTGCAACCTGAATTACAGAGATGAAAATGTTTACATTTGCCTTTTTGTAATAATAGAATTTATATGTATTCTTAAACATTAGATATATTGAAGATTAATTTACCTTCAGAATCCCCACTGATTTATAGCCGGACCTGAATGCTCGAATCAATCGTTCGCAGGCATATAATAAAATTGGAATAGCCAGATACATCCATGTCTGTGTCAATACACGGTTAACATGCGAGTACTAGGAAACGGAAAAAAAAAAAAAACCATAGCAGAAATTTGTGTCCAAATTACAGGATTTCCAGCAAGTACTTACAGTTTTCTTGTACCATTTCTTGGAGAGGAAGAGATAATATCCATGGACGATGAATAATGCATAGACAATAACAAACAGGTGATGTGAGTACCAAAATGCATTGAATCCTGTGAGTTTCTTCAGAGCTTTAGGGAGGTTTAACCGGTTGCGGCGGAACCAAGGTTGTGCCAATGTGTAGGCTATAGCCATCAACACCACCATGACCACCCCGGTCCAGCCTTCGGTGCCTTTGACGAACCACCAGTAGTTTTCGGGGCGGTCGTCGCCGAAGAATGGCTTCATCGGCTCGTATTCCTCGTCTGTTGCATGTAGCAGCCTTGGAAAATCACAGGTTAAATGTGCGCCAGCGTGTAGCCCAACCCCAATTGCAATCCCCATGGCAATTACCTAAGCATTTTAAATTTTTTTTCAGTTAATTCATGTATACATTAGATAAAAAAATTTGCCTGAAATATGAAAAAAATAGTACTAATAACATATGACTCCCTAAATTGGTAGATTTTCATCAATGGAGAGTTGTTTATTTAATTTGTTTTAAAGAAGTCCTTGACTTCTGCTGAAATAACTGAAATTTCCTGTGTTGTTACTTGTTACTCAATACATTCTTACGACCCAAATAGAATAATGTAAGGGTAATTTGATAATTTTAGTAGTGTTAGTTACTGTTAAGGGACTTCTTTGATATAAATGAAAAAATTATACCTTATTTATGAAAATATTAAAAACAAGTGATCTAGATGTTATTACCCAAAGAGATAAA
Source organism: Trichilia minutiflora (assembly GCA_035590515.1). NCBI lineage: Eukaryota > Viridiplantae > Streptophyta > Magnoliopsida > Sapindales > Meliaceae > Trichilia > Trichilia minutiflora. The sequence goes on along the minus strand of JAVXUL010000009.1, from coordinate 954,851 downwards.
AGCACTTGGAAATGGGAATGGGTCAGAAAAGCAAGTTAAAATTACTTTTTCAAGAAAAACTAGTTAATTGTTTATTCAGGAAGAGCTTTGAAATATGTCATTAATTATATCTGTTATCATACCTTGTGGAAATTGATATTATCATCAAAGGGAACAACACCTCCTAACTTTGTCCTGCTTCTAAGCCAAGTGATTGTATTTCTACAAACTGGAAGAAGAATCAAAGCCATGTTGAACTTCAGTGTTTCAGCAGCACCTTTTGCCGTGGTAACACAATAACCCATTACATCGAACACAGCTCGATGTTTATACTGAATGAATTTCCAGGTGAAAAGTCCCGCACAGATTGAAAGCCATAGTGCCATAACCCAAATTCTCTTCCAATTATCCTGGGCAAAGTAGGACAGGTTTCTGTAACATTTCTTGAACACATTCCTGTCTTTTGTTGGCACCAATCTTTGACTCAGCATTTGGCTCAAAATTCGACTGTCTGTTACCAGGTTTGCTGATTGGCTTGGAGCTTGGAGAAGTAACATTTCCAGATTGTAAAGCTGCATTGGCACAAAATATGAAACATTGTTAGCTTCAGGTTGATTGAAATAGCAAGGTCACGACACATTCAGCTAAATTGTACGGCTACTCAAGTCTAGAGCATTACAACGAATGATTTGAAAACTGTATAGCAGAATTGTTGTACTGTAGCATAACTCTGATTGATTGACATAAATGGGGTTACCTCAATGTATCCTAGATTATCTGGGTCAAGTTCTTCCATGATTAGAGCTGCATATTCCTCTGCACTTTCTTGGATTTTTGATAGCTTATTAGCAGAAGCACTTAATGCAATAATCTGCGATCAAAGTAAATTATATAAATTATTTTCTTCAAATAATTTTTTTTTATATGAAGTTATTACTTCATTAGACCTTTGAATTTTCTATAAAAATCTCACCTCTTTCACCTCTTCTTCTGTGATCCTGCCATCTAAATTCTTGTCGACCCTGCATTTGGTACATTTCACTTAGAAACAAACATAATTTTTCGAAACTTTTTCATTGTGTGAGCGGAATTTTAATTTCATACTCTTACGCCATCTGAGGAAAAATTTTCTTTTTTCAAGTTGTCTCATCTGAAATTTAATTTACACATTAATTAAATTTATATAAGTAATTTTAATTTTCTCTTCTCATTTGTTTTATTTTTTTCTTTTTTCTAAGATGCAATGAATTTCGTTCAGTTACGTGGAATTAAATAATTGATCTGATCCTAAACTTGTAGAATTGAAACTCATTAGAGTCAACGACAGATACCTAAACTTGTCAACAATGGGTATAAATATATCATTTAAAATTATTCAAGAAAATCATGCCCTAATATATTTTAATATTCTTTATACATACGTATGTATGATTGTCGAAGGAATACTAGAACACGAAAAGTTCCACTAAATGCGGGTTTCAATATTGTTTATTTATTAGTAATTTATAATATAATACCCGAATCTTGCATCCAATTGGCATGTGATTGGAAGTGCTTTGGAAACTACGTTTTACAGAAAGCACTCATGTTCATCAAATTTGTCATTACTCTTGTTAAATTATTGCCACTATGTTGGTCAATTGAGGAAGCTAAATTAGTCTCTTACATGTCAAAGAAAGTTTGTAGCCTGGCATCAAAGCTCTGGTCGGTAATCTGTTCCCAGAATTCACGCAACTCAGCCTTGGTAATTGAAGAAGATGTTATCCCTTTCCTACGAGCCAATGCATCAAATAACTCGTTTGCAAACTCCTTTGATTCCTTCATTCCTGATCATAGAAACAACAAAAGTTCTTTTTGAACATCTAAAAATTGCTTTCTACAGTAACAATTATCAAATACAACACAACAAATAAGTCAATAACATTAATTGTTTCTTCATTTGCTATTACCTATACATTGACCAAAGCTGGATTTCGGCAGCAGTCCATTAACAACAAGTTCATCGAAGCGCTTTTCGACTTCTGACCAACCTTCACTTCCAACATTTTTAGTCATAAATTGCAACCCTTTCAACGCACGAGCAGCTCCAGATTTGGTTCTGTCAACTTTATCGAATCTTTTCGAAGATGTCATTCTTTTCAACTCACGAGAAACTTGTTTCAACCGAGAACCAAGCGAAGAAGAAGATGCTCTTCTCTCCAGCCTGCTCGCCAAATACGCCGTCTCTGAATCGCCTCCCCAGATATTCTGCACAGAAACTGAGTCATCCCGGACGTCCAGGGTGATCTCAACATATTCATTATTGTCTTTGAATCTCGCACTCTTCTTGCTACTGTTTCTGGTGTTTGTCACCAATGGTCCGCTTAGTGACCCGCTCAAAGGCCCGCTGTAGCCAAAAGTACTTCCTGTCTCGGACAAAGAATCGCGTTGGTTGTCTTGAATCTCCATCAATTCTCCCTCCTGGAAACCTGTAATCGATTATATATACTCTTAAGCTTTAGTTGCTATATATATTGGAAAGAAAAATCCAGACAGAAAGGCATGCTTAATTATCTCATTTTTTCATTTTACGATAAATTTTCCCGGAAAACGAAAATGGAAAGTTTTGAATCTTACCGTGCTTGTTATGTTTGAGCAAGAATATTGCTTCTGAAACTAGAAGGAAAGAAATTCAATACGTTGAAGAAAAAATTGATAACGGAGAGTGTTTATATTGAGGGGAATTGGCTGAGAAGGAGAAGTCAAAAAGAGAGAAATCGAGGGGCGGGTTTTCGGTTGTTTCAATTGTTAGTTACAGGGAGTGGTTAATACTTTTCTATCTTCAAATTTTCAACGTGTCACCAACCCAATTTTTGTGTTTGTCGAGGCAGAAAATATAATGGGAATCCTTAAATTTTTTTAGTGTGGAGGAAAGCCACATTTTTCCATAGTCAACCATGCACAAAGATTATGGGAAGCTAGCTAAGAAGATAGATATATAGGAAGTAAACTTGGGACAACCCATTAAATGGCAAGTTGCTATATTCTAATTAATTTTTTATTTTAGAATAATTTCCATACATTTCAATCAATTATTATGCAAAAACAATTATTATGTCGATGATACATGACGAATTTAATATCTTTTGTTTATCAATTCATTACATTGATAGTTGGGTCAAATTAATATATAATACATTTACTAACTATGAATTGGATGTATGGAGACATTTTTTATTGATGTTTCACATTAAACCACTTAATTTATAAGAATTTTTTGGTAGTGACATTAGAATTTAGACATCACTGTAATCCTTGTGATAAGATAATGAAAGCGAAAGCAACATCATTTTTGTTTTGTCTATTAAAAGTCATGAAGCGTGTATTCTTTATACCAAATTAAGAGAATTTGTTAATGTTAAGATACCATCAACAATCTTAATTAACTTGTCATAAATTATCACAAATATTATTTTTTAAAAAATAATTTTATGTATTAAATTGAATAATAGTAATTTATAAATTATATCATTAAAAATTAATAAAAATAAAATATAGTTTTTAATAAATTTTATGATAAATAATAATAAACCTATTTTCAATTTTTTGAGGGTATAAAATGAGAAACACTAATTTTTACAGTGTTTAAATTATGACATTCAATCAACCACAATAACAATATTAGATATAATCGTTCAATATATTTAAAGATTATTCAATATTACGATACAGGAATTAGTTTAAAACCTTGGTTTATCTCAAATTTATAAAAAATATATCTCATAAATTTAAATATAAAATTAATATAAAAATAATTATTTAATATATTTTTATCTATTTTTTTATTTTGGGTAACTCTAATTTCAGTCTTAATAAATTTTAATTTAGAGTTGATGCTTAATAGTTAGTCAAAAGAGTAGATGGATAAAGATTAAATTTTATTGGGATTAGATGATAAATACTGGATGAATAATAAAATTAATTAATTATTAGGTTTTCATCTTATTCGATGGTGGTAATTTCACATATTTAATTAATATATAATAACCAATTAACGCTAGATTAAAGCAGCCTGCTGCATCAATAATAATAATAATAAACATTAATAACGTCACCTCTTTGATACAACCGACAATCCGCCGTAAATTTTAGACCCCTGCAAATGTTACTAAGTCAATATAAGTTGAACAGACTAATTGAAGGTTTCTTTTTAGTCAATCATACGCGTTATTATTCTTCATATGATTAATTATTCTTCATATGGTTTGCAATGGAAAATGTCACGATGTCAATCAGACAAATATTATACATCAGATCATTGTTCGTTATAACTTGATAATTATTATTGTATAATATAAATACAATAATAAAATTATTATAGAATTTGTAATCTTTAGTCGTTTTTAAAATTTTGTATTGAGAAAGTTTTACATAATTATATTTGTGCTTTATTTGTGGCCGAATTAATTCCCATTTTAACTTTATTATATAATTTTTCTTTTGTTATGATAAGCGTTAATGCACGCGATCTGCTGGTACACAATAAACCATAATTTTTTCTTAGGGCACTTTCTGGGTCATGCTACTGCTACGGTGCATATGACAAATGCATCTTATTTATTTATTTTTCAATTTCTTTTATTATAATCATAAATCTTGTGAAAAATATAACAAAAAAATAAAAAATTATAACAAAAGAATTAAAAATCGTACATACACGCGCATACACACAATCAATACATCTATGTATACCATAATCTTGTCCTTGCTTTCTATCAATTTTATTTATTTTTCAATTCGTACTTTACTTCTAAAGTTACACGGTGAGCAAGAAAAAAATAATTATTTGTCTTATTATAAATTACTTGATCAAGTCTTGGAATAAAAACATTAAGTTCTTATATCAACTTCACAAATAAATTTATCTACAATATAATAGTCTTCTTTAGTATATATACTTTATCACTTCAATATAAAAATTTATAACCCCTAATATAAAAAATATAAAAATTCTCAAATATTAATATAAAATTTTGTACACATAAAAATTATAAAATATAAATTATTGATTCGAATTTCTCCGTCAACGTCATTATGTTTAGATTTTATATAAAAAAATAATTTATAATAAATTAAAAAAATCTTAAATCTTAACTTAATATTCTTAATTATATAACAAATTTTTAATATTGATATGAATATAAAATTTTGCATCAATAATAATATTTAAGAAAGAGTTAAATTTTTTTTAAATATAAAATTTTAATCATTAAATATATAATTTAATAATTAAAATTTAAAAATAAATTCTATTTAATATTTTTATCTATTATTAGATTCCTATCTTATATATTATTTCTCATAGGTTTATTGAGTTGTGTATCTAATTCTTTTGCTTTTGCTGTAATTCTTGTTTTTTAATAATAAATTTTTATTTTTTTAATATAATTTGTAAATGAAATATCATAATTAAAGAATTAAAAATTAAAAAAATAAATAAATTTTTTTAATAGTTAAAGATGATGATGATGATGATGAGACGCAACTGTAATCAATCAGAAGATGGACCGACTGCTGGATCCAACAAATATATTCATCGCATCGGTCTATAAAATACAACTCAGGTCAGGCATAAAAAACATGGATGATAACCGGGAAACAAAACCAGGGGCCTAAAACAAAAAACAGTCAATTTTGTAGGCAAGCATTAACTTAATATATCCCACTATCCCTTTGGAATTTTGACCTTTAATAAATAAATAAAAACTTAGCTTAAAAAAATAATAAAATTTATTTATTATATTAAAAACAAACAAACAAACACGCGTAATATAAATTTTTAATTATAACTATCTTTGCCAAGAAAACCGTTAGAGAACCTGTCAAAACCATTGAAGTATCCTCCGCAGCTGAATTATAAATTAAAGCATATATAAATAAATAAATAAAATTAAGTGGATATTATTTTTATAACGAAATCTGTAGAAGATAGATAGAATGGGATTTAAAGAATAATTAATTATTAGTTTTATTTTATTATTATTACGTCTTGTTTACATAAGATATGACCGTAGATTTTATTTATTTATTTATTTTATTTTAGGAATAATTATATTCTGTATGTATCAACAAACACCCCACGCTTCCTCTTGATTATAAATATGAGCTATCTATCCTTTTATTATTTAAAAAAACACTTCTCCCAACAATAATTACACTAAAAAATAAAATAAGGAAATTATATATTTTTAAAGAACAAGAAAGAGTAAAATCATACTTATCTTGCATCAAAAGTTTGAGATTGAGAGGGAGAGATTTGAAAGAAATTTATTTGTGTATAGGATTCTCTTTCCCCTGTAATTTAGTTTTGGATATATTGCTGTCATGTTGCTATCCAACTTTTCTCCATCCAAGATTCTTCTTAAAAGATATTTATTTAATTATTTATATTTACTCTATTGTTTTCACATGTATAATTTAGAAAGATTACATGTTTATGTCATTGGATTCATACATTGATGAATCAATCTACGTATTTGTTTTCCTTTATCTTACTTTGTCAAACTTTATTCATTGGATATAAAAATGCATAAATGTTTTTTTTTGTTGAATAAATAATTTTATTTATTAATAAGAAAAAATAATTTTATCGATATTAAACAATAGCCAGGGAACACTTGAATAGATTAACAGCAAATCGATGTCTTTTTCAAATGATATTAACACTAATCACAGATTAGTTGGATTTGTTAGTAACACAAAGGCTCTATCCTATCCCTCTCTCCCTGACTCCATCCACATGCATTTTGTCCTAGTGTTGCATAATTAATTATTCAAGTCCCTCAGTTCTTTTATATTTGCATGAATGACTGCATAACATATAAATTTAGCGCAAATAGGTTCTTAAATGAATAGTAATTAAAATGACAAGAATACCCTTCATCGTTGAGTTATTTACACCCACATGGTTATTGTTAAGGCTTAGAAACTTAGTATTTATAAGGATAATCTGATCATTTGAAAAAGAGGTCTGATGACTTGATTGCTTCAAATGAATAAACTATGTACTTATTTGTAAAAAATGAAAACATGTTGTTCTTGTTTTACAATGTGGTCCTGTGAGAGAGCTCCATGGGAGATTGGTCCCGGTGACGGCTAAGCTAAGCGAGTCTGCCCCCATTTAATACAGAGAGTTGTATTGCGTTTGTAGTTAGGTGACAGGGATAGAACCAAAAAGGATAATATGCCCTAAAATTGCCTTAAAATCAGCTGAAAGATCCTACCAAACGGTGGATACTGTGTTGTGAAACCTAAAAGCAACAACAAAAAACAGCAAAAAATGGAACCAAATAAAGTGTTAAGAAAGAGACTAGCAGTCTGTTTTAGCCTCAAATAATTCAAATCTTCACAACATAGTCACACGAGAAAGGGATGGACCATTTGTTTATTGTTTTTCTTTTTGTAATAATGGGAAGTTGGAGGAGAAAACTTAAGAAGTTGGAGAGAAGCCAACAAAAGGGGGACCCCATTTGGAAACTTTATGTTGTTTTGATTTTGTTGGACTTAAAAAGCTTTGTTCAACTCCAAATTTCGAGTAATGGAAGATCGTGGACTCTTAAAAGGTTACGACATGATAAATTTGCATGGTAATGATGAAGAGAAAGACATTCTCAGACTTTTATTATGAGTTAAGTGTCAATGAAAGTACACGACCTAACAATGGAGTCAAATTGGAGTAAGCAAACTGTGAATATATATGTTAACAGTGTTTTGCAGGAGATTAATGGGAGGGAGAAGAGATAAAAGTACATGAATAGAGAAGTAAACAAGGCCCACGTACAACTGCCAGGCTCGGACTCAGGATCAGGGTCAGGCTTAGGTGTTCCTTGGAGTAGCAATAAAGTCTGCAATAGATGTTCTTCTCTACACATTACCTGCACCACACAAAATAAATGTTTTCCAGCGAAAAAATAAAAGACTGTAAGAAAAAAGAAGGAATAGATTTATAGGCAGAAAATTTGATTGGTGGTTTCATGATTTTCTGCTGGTTGAAGAGCATGGGTTCCGTTTCTGAGATTGTCTACAAGATCTTCATCATTATTATCATCTTCTTCATTTTCATATCATTGCAGAGTTCCCACATTTTGATTGCTTCTGAGGGTTTACTGGATGCTGCAGATGATTACTTCAAAGCTCATGGTCTACAAGAGTTGTATGATAATTATCCAAACCAAGTTCAGAAAGTTTCAGGTGAAGATGTGAATGAAGAAAAGGAAGCTTTGATTGTGCAAAAGTTTAGAGCTTTACTTGGACTTAAGAGTTTCAAAGCAACCGTTTTAGCAAGTGATGATTCAGACCATTTTTCAACAGGTCCTTCTTCATCACCAAATTTAGAAGCTGGGTCTCCTACTCGAGCTCCAGCTCCAGAAAAGCCAATATATGTACATACTCATCGTCATCCTCCGCGATCAAATCCAGTCCCACAACATCACAAAATTCAGAAGGAGAACTCAGATGAAGGAAGAGTAGGAAGAATTTTACTGCCGGTTCTTGTGTCCACAGGGTCTCTGTTTGTAGTAGGTGTTCTTGGGCTCATCTGGGTCAGTTGCAACAGAAAACATCACAAGAAATCTGGAAGAACGATGTCAGTTTTTGGACGGAAAAGAAGAATCAAAGATAAATCTAAGTATGTGAGTTCTCAGAAATCCACAAGCAAGGTAAACTTAAATTCCGGCGTTGATCTTTTTTATCTCAATTCATTAGGAGTGGACTTAGAGCAGCAAACTTCTTGTCCGAAACCAATTAATGAAACTGTGAACACATCATCAAATTATAGTAGTACTACAAATTATGCATTGCGTGAGAGGGAGGAATCAAACCAAGAATTGATCAAACCAGAATCAGATAATGCTAGTTCTTCTTCCACTAGGGAAATTACTTCAGTTCATGAAGATGCAGATGTTGCAGATTCAGAGAAGTATGAATCTGATGGTGATAA
>JAVXUL010000009.1:926389-945795 GCA_035590515.1 Trichilia minutiflora | reverse complement strand
CGTTTAGCCACTGGTCCAGAAACCCTTTTGCAAGCTTTAATTTTTAGAGCCAAAACTCATTTGGGACTTTCTTCGAACACCTTATGTACACCTACTTCTCCCTCACCAAACCCCTTTTCCAGACTCAACAATATTACCTGCAACACAAACAACAATGTTAAGAACCCATTTGCACAACTGTCTCCCAGAATCACTAATAAATTTATATAAAAGAATCCCTAATTTTACAAGTAATTTAAACACTAACCTCAAGAAAGAGAAAGAAATCCGAGACGAGATTTTTCAGTTGATGCTTTGCAGATTGAGAGAAAGAAGACGATGAACACCAGAACGAGAAGAAGATGAACGACAGAATGAGAGAGCCGTGTTGATTGTTGAGTGTTGACGCAGAGAGATGACAGAACAGAATGAGAGAGCCGTGTTGAGTGTTGACGCAGAGAGAAAAAAAATTAGAGCAAAATGCAAATATACAATCGTAGCTTGAGGATAGATGGATGAAAAGAAGAAACGAAATGTGTTCAGTGATGAGATTACAGGCGGGAGGCAGCTAATCAGGGAGAGATGCAAGCTTCCAGTGGGTAATGGGTTTCCACCTTTTGATTCTTAGGTCAGACCGTCAGAGGCACAGAGCAGAAATTGCATAAATGAGTTGGTTCGCACTTCGTAAAAATACAGTAGAAATACAGAAATAAGTTTTTTTTTTAAAATATAAAAAATTATAAATTTTATATATTTTTAAAAAATAAACGGGTTGGTCCGCAGGTTAAGTGGGTTAACCCATTTAACTTGCAGATTAAACGGGCCGGGTCATATAAGCTCGCAATTAAGTGGGTTAATTTATTTTAGGCCCTAATCCACTTAAATTACGGGCTAAACGGGTTGGTCCGCGGACGAATAGCCCATTTGACAGGTCTATCGCTTCTCTTACTTCAAGACAATCAATTTTATAATTAGACTTTGTTTTATCCCTTCTATTTTTTTTTTAGTTTTCAACCCAATACCATAAACAAATCAATGAAAACAGGAAATTCAGCCCACTCAAGAACAACCACCAGTAACGTATAAATGCTTTCAAATGTACCAGACCACTATATTATTAAACAAACATATAGAAAATCATACCGTAACTTGGTAGAGTCGACGATGGCTATGTGACTTCCTTTCCTCCAGTTGACTTTGTACGCTTTTCCTCTTGCCCGAGACTTTCCTCTTTGTGTTCTCAAAATTCGAAAGCTCTTTTCTCCTCTCTCTTTTTTTTTTTATCAAGGCAGTCTAAAGACTGTAAGGAAGTATATATTTTTTCTTTGGCTTTCTTGGCTTCTGTTCGTAATTGCCTGATAAGGTTTGGTGGTAAAGATTTGGCTACTGTTGACTGGTTTTGATGGCTATTTTGTATTGATTGTGGTGGCTCATTTGGCTTCGTTCTTGGTGTTGGTTTTGACGGCTGCTTGAAGATTGCTATGGTGAGGAGTCCCTTTGAAGATGCAAGCCTCCTCCTTTATATAGATGTAGAGAGAACGAAATTGACAATCCTACCTCATAATTGACTTTCCTTCTTTCTCCAAAAATTACTCAAACCTTTTAATCTTTGCTCTTGTTTCCCTTTAATGATATGATGCCTTCCTTTTAATGATTTGAATTATCCAATCTTTTTCTATCAATTTTTTATTGTCTTTCCCTTTTCTCCAAAAATTATTCAGATCTTCCAATCTTTGCTCTTGTTTCCTTTTAATGATTTGGAAATAAATCATCAAAGTTAATGCCCATGAGATGCTTTCCGTAATGCACATGTGACACTTTCTTATATGTTTAAGATTTTTCCAGATTTTTCAATGAAGTTCAAATTATGAGTTCTTTTTACTTGGATCCAAATTCAAAGGACAAAATTGGGTTATAACATCTATTCTCAGAAATTCAAGCAGTTCAGTCTTGGTAATTGAAGAAGATGTTATCCCTTCCCTACGAGCCAATGCATCAAATAATTCGCTCGCAAACTCCTTTGATTCCTTCATTCCTGATCATAGAAACACAAAAATGCTTTCCACAGTATCGATTATCAAGCACAAACAAACAAATAATAACATTAATTGTTTGTTCATTTTTTGCTTACCTATACATTGACCAAAGCTGGATTTCAGCAGCATTCCATTAACAGCAAGTTCATCAAAGCGCTTTTCGACTTCTGACCGACCTTCATTTAAAACATTTTTAGTCATAAATTGCAGCCCTTTCAAAGCACGAGCAGCTCCAGATTTGGCTCTGTCAACTTTATTAAATCACTTGCAAAAAGTCATTCTCTTCAACTCACGAGAAAGTTGTTTCAAAACCGAGAACCAACCGAAGAAGAAGCTCTTCTCTCCAGCCTGCTCGCCAAATACGCTGTGTCTGAATCGTCTACCCGGATATTCTGTACAGAAACCGAGTCATCCCGGACGCCCAGCGTGATCTCAACGTATTCATTATTGTCTTTGAATTTCGCGCTCTTCTTGCTCCTGTTTGTGTTGTTTGTCACCAATGGACCGCGTAGTGACCCGCTCAAAGGGCCGCTGTAGCCAAAAGTGCTTCCTGTCTCGGACAAAGAATCGCGTTTTTGTCTTCAATCTCCATCAATTCTCCCTCCTGGAAACCTGTAATCTATAATATATACTCTTAAGCTTGACTTGTTATATATATTGGAAAAGGAAAAATAGACAGAAAAGCATGCTTCATTATTTAATTTTCCTGGAAAACGAAAAAAGGAAAGTCTTGAATCTTCCCGTGCTTTTGAGCAAGCTTGCTTCTGAAACTATAAGGAAAGAAATTTAATGCACTGAAGAAAAATTTGACCATGGAGAGTGTGTATATTGAGGGCAGTTGGCTGAGAAAGAGAAGTCAAAAAGAGAGAAATCGAGGGGCGGATATTCGGTTGTTAAAATATAATGGAAATCCCTAAAGTTTGATGGGGTGGAGGAAAGCTGGAGAAAGCTACATATTTCCTGGTCAACCATGATACGGGAAGCTATCTGAGAAGATATATGCGATGTACATAGATATTCTTCCAAAATAGGAAATTGTGTTTGTGAAAAATTAATAAAAATAAAATATATTTTTTTAATATTTTATATATATACAATAAATAAGAGGGGTTGGAGATACAAAATGGTATAAATTATGATATATAAAATATACAATATAAAGTGATGTGACATTATTTTATAGGAGTAATTTTATTTTGGTCCTTAACGTTTTAGGGAATATCATTTTTAGTTTGGGAGAAATCTAAATTCCCCCCTGATATTTGGGCAAAAAATAATCACCCTCCTCTTTTAAATCAAAGTTAATCTAGGCCATCGATTACAAAAAAATGAACTGTTGAGATTAAAATAAATTTAAAAGAGAGGGTGATTGTTTTTTGTCCAAACGTCAGGGAGAATTTGGATTTCCCCCTTTTTAGTTCGGTACTCTATAGCTTTTTAATATTTTTAAAATTCATTACTTGGTCCAAAAATTTTTTATCAATATTATTTTAGTCCCTTCACCGAATTTATGTTAATTTGTCACTGTTAAGTTAATAATAATTTATGACTTATTCCCCCCTAAAGTTTAAAGATTTGTTACTTAAATAATATTTTAATTAGGTAGCATCTATGTTCCCTAAATTTTACATACCGTTGAGTAACAATAACAAAATTTAAAAATTAATTATGTAAATTTTTTTTTATAAAAATTTAAATAATTAGACTCCCTCATAAAAAAATAAAAATTATGTAAAAAGAAATCTAGTAAATAAAAATTTATAAGTTATTTTTAAAATTTTTAAATCTATCAAAAAAATTTATCTAAAAATTTTATTTTTAATTAAGTATGAATTAAATATGTTTCTTTTTTAAATAATATTTTATAAAAATGTTAATTGTTTGTTTAAACCTTTTACAATAAAATTAAAGGTGAAAAAATTAAATTTTTACTTTAATGTCACAATAAAATTGTATTTGCATTCTGATTTATGATTAAAAAAATGAAATATGGTGAGTGATAAAAAAAATTTATTGTGATATTCAAGTAAAAATTTAATATAGTGAGTGATAAAAAATAAATTTATTTTTAAAAAATATATAATATTTAAAATATTACTAACACAATAATATTAATAATTAGATGAATAACTTGTTTATAATTAAAAATTAATATTTTTTCATGTTTGATAAAAATTTTAATATATTATAATATGTTCCCAAGAAGTTGTGTTTTAATAAAGTTCAAAATGAATTTTTAAAATATTTTTTTATATTTTACAAGAGATAGTTTATTTGTTTAAGATTTTATTGTAAAAATTTTTTAGTAATTTTTCTTAAGTTTTTAAAGATTTTTAATAGAATGTAAAGATAAGAATTAATAAAAATATTAATTAAGTGCCAAAATTTTATACTTTTAAGAGAGGTAAATGATAAATACTCCTTAGATTTAACTGTAAGAATTAACAAGACATTTGGGTAAGGGAGGACCAAAGACCAAAGTGATATTGACTAAAATATTTTAGACAAGTGATGATTTTTAGAAATGTTAAACACTGTTTTATCAAATACATCAAATATGTTGATTAGAATGATATTTCTTAAAATAGCAAGGACCAAAATAAAAATTACCCCTTATTTTATATATAAATATAATAAAAGTTTATTATTATTATTATTATCGAAGAGAGTTTAAGAGAGAAATATATCTTTATGGTAAGAGTAATATTATTTATTTCAAATTTTTATTCTAAAATAAATTTTAAATATGATGATAAATGAGTTGGTATGTATTTATTGGATGGTAAATTATTATTATTTTTTTATTTTTTTATAATCATTTGTGGTATAGTTTGATGGTGATGGATTGGGTCTGGGATGTATAGTTTGAATACACGTCTTAAATTGGATTCTAGTCAACCACTCGTTTAAGCGCATGTCCTGAGTTCGACTCTAACCTATTACTCGTAATTGAAACGGAATGCTTGGACGGTGATATTCTCATAAATTAATTAGACGAAACCTATATTATCTAATTTATCCAAAAAAAAAATTATAATTTTTATAATTATTTATTACATCTTTCCATTATCTAATAAAGACAAATCATTCAAATATAAATAATTTCAACACAAATTCAAAACAAAATCATTTAAAAATGTAATTATCTTAATACATATTCGGCTAAGTAAAACAAAAGAAATCATTTAAGATAGTTTCCTTTTTTAATGGACTAAAACATAAAAATGAGTCGAATATCTAAAATCAACAATAAAAAGTCTCGTTCACTTTAATATGCTTATTGTCGCATTAAACTATCATGAAATGTGAGGGAAATGAATAGGTATTGAAAAATACTCAATGAACGAATATATAAAACAATGTATACCCAATGAAAACAATTTCAAGCTATTCTTTTCATACAAGTATGGCATTAAAAGTATAGATTATAAATAAACACATGATTATCAATCAAAATAATAAATCAAAATATCAACTATTCTATGGTATATTGGATTTTTAGTCATAAAATAATTTTCACCATCTAAAACTAGTATGTGGTCTTTTATATTTTCAATTATAGAACAATCCAACCTCGTAGAATATTTTCTTAACCATGGGCCTATACGACCATGATAACAACAATGTACAAAACATTGGCTTATCAGCTATATCTACATAGAAAAATTCATTAACATCATTTCCAAATACATAATACAAACATGTATATATAAATATCCCATCATTAAAATCATTTCATAGATATGTAACTCAAATCAATAAGATAAACTCATGATTGACCTCCAGTCCAGATCATATAAATCATGCCACCAAACTATTCAAATCATATATGGGTATGCATATGAAACTAGATTCATAAAACAAGTTTCTATCTTTTCAAAATATTTCAAAACATATAAGTTTGTTTAAACATTTAAAAGGAAGCAAAAGTAATAAAGAGAAGTCCACTCACAAATTCGAGTTGAGGAATCATCCTCCTGACAGACTCTTCATGATGGGGATACTTTATCCAAATCGTCCGTGCCTATAATACTCATAAATAAGGTTTTAGCAACCTTTCCTCATATCAAAATCATGCTATGCAATGCAATGATGCGTGTGATTATAATTATATCTATCCTGACGACTCCCATTGTCTATACATTATTCATTCTATCCAATCACTTCCTCTCCTAACTATGCCAATTTCATGGCCACTTCCATTCTCACTCGAAACAAATTCCTTCCTTCCTTTATCAACACTACTCAATATAAAATTATCCTAATTTATCAATCCAAATGATAAATTAGATTATATCCAATTTTTCTAAATTTGAATAAATAGTAAATCTTAACTACTTATTTTCAAATTTATATAAATATCAACTCAAATAAAAGAAATAAACTAAGCTATACACTTATCCAAGCTAAAAAATAGCTATTGAGTCTCATTTTGCTTGTTTCCACTATTCACCCAAACTCATCTCCTTTAATTTCTTCTAAATCTTTGAACAAAACTCCAAATAATGGTGTTTCCAAATTGTGGTGTTGATTTTCAAAAAAATCCAAGGAGAAAATATAAAGATTGATGGAGATTTGAGTGAGAAAAATTAAATTTGAGATGGGAGAAAGAAATGGATACATACGGGAGAGGAAAGAAAGAAATATGGAAGAAAATTGCTCTTATAATTATATATAAATGGCCATGAAATTATTAAAATATTCCCAATAAGTTATCTTATCAAATTTTACCTAAAATGTATCAAAAAATCGATATTTGTTTACGAATATCGATAATTGTTTCTGAGTATTGATACTTATCTATCACTCAATAAATAATTTATTTTTTTTATAAACTAATAACATAATTTCTAAAATTCATATCTTACATTTTGTACAACTTCACGGGTGGGACTCAATATATCAACAGAAAACCTTTTTTAAATTATATAATATAAAAATAAAATATCGTCCATTTGAAATCAATTCCAAGACCAAAATTTTAATTGTTTCTCTCTGATCATTCATTACATACTTTCTTTAATGTCCCAATGATATGCAAAAATACACGCATACATAAACAAATAAAATTATTATAATACCCCTACATTGAGAGAACGGGTTTAATAAATATTTTTTTACTCTTTTACTAAATCATTATTATTGTTTAACAATTAAATATATATTAATAATAAAATAAAAATAAAACAATGATGATATACCTAACCGTAATCAATAAGAAGATGGATTGATGGATCCAAACAATATACTCATGGCACGGGTCTATTAAATACAATGCAGGCCAGGCATCAAAAACATGGATCGCATTTATAAAATAAAAACGGGGGTCCTGGCCTCTTGATTTCTGAACAAAACCCAGTCGTATTTCTGGGCAATCGTTGTGAATTTTCCATTTTGACCTTTCATAACAAAAAACAGAAACTTATCCTAAAAAATAAAAAAAAAATACGTAGAATAGGAAAGAATCACATGAATCTATAGTAATAATAATAATACAATTGTCCTCATAACATTTGAACTGTTGTATTATTTATTAATTATAAAAAAGAAAACACTCGTAATATATAATATATAATATATATAATTCTTTGCTTTATCCTGTCAAAACCATTGAACTCTCATACTCGTACACAGCTAAATTGGGAATGTTATATTTTTGGTATAAAAAAAAAAATCAAAGCTTCAACGCCTTCTCGGAATAAATTGTGGCTGGGCTGAGAGACCTGAAATAAATTGTCTGTGTAAAATTCTTTGAGAATCCATCCAGACATCAATTTGTGCATAGGATTCTCTTTTGTCTGTAATTTAATTTTGGATACATTGTTGTCATGTTGCATACAAACTTTTCTCCTTGCAAGTACACCTGTTAAATGGATTGGGCCGACTCGGTCCATTACGGACCGGTACTTAAATAGATCGAATTGAATTGATCCATTTATTATACGGATCAATATTTTACTGGTCCTAACCCGATTCGCGAGCTAACGAGCCTAAACGAGCCGGCCAACGGATCGACTTAAAAAATTTTAAATTTAAAAAAAATATATAAAATATACTAATTACTAATAAATATAATATATTAATAATAATAATAAGTATATAATCTAAATACAACATAAACTAACTATATTATAAATTAACATATAAAAATTTTAACAAGTAAAATAAAAGTTTTATCAACAATTTTAAATTTAAACACATGATCTTAATTATCAAAATATATTAATCAAACATTATTCAATATTAATAAATAATAAGTTTAACATCATTATTAACATTCAAATATAATCAATCATCATCTAAATATAAAGATTAAAAAAAATTAAATTAATTTTTTTAATTAGATAGGTTAAACGAGCCGGCCCGCGAGTTAAACGAGTTGATCCATTTAACTCGCGGGTTAAACGGACTGAACCAAATCAGCCTGCAAATTAAACGAGCTAATTTTTTTTTATCTTAACCCACTTAAATGGTGGGTTAAACGGGTCGGTTCGCGGACCGCCGACCCGTTTAACAGCTCTACATGCAAGAGTCTTCTTTAAAAAAATGGATTCAATTAAAAATTATTTATTTATTTATATATTTATTTTTTACATTTACTCCATTGTTTCAACATGTAAAATTAAGCATAATAGAAAAATCACATGTTTTTTGTGGGAAAATGGTACTATTTCATTGGATTCATACATTAATCAATCTATATATTTGTCAAATTTTATTCATTGGTGCATCAATAGGAATTCATATTAATTGTATAGAAATGAATAAAATAGATTTTTTTTTTGAATAATTCGAATTATTTAGGTTTCGTCCCGATAAACAAGTTTTTCCCTTGACTAATTTTCAGAAAATATTAACAAAATATAATATTATTTAGATATTTTATTTAAATCATAAGTAGTTAATTAGAATCGAATATAAGAGATGACCTAAATCACACATTTCATATTCAATCTATAGTTATTAGATTACATACAATGATCATATTACTAAGAAAAAATAATTTTAAGAATATTAAACAATAGCTAGTGTAAAATGAAAATATATAATCACTTGTTGAATGGATTAACAGAAGATCAGTGTCTTTTTCAAATTTCATTAACATAAGTCACGAGAACAGATTAGTTGGATTGTTAGAACACAAACACTATACATACATACATACATATTTTCTCCGAGTACTCTATAATTACTAAAGTCTCTGTGGTCTTTTATATTTTCATGAATAAAGTTATAACGTATAAATTTATCTCAAATCAGTTCTTAAATGGATATCAACTGAATTGACTTACTTGCTTAGAAATTAAAAGTACACAGAAACTTGATATTATCAGGATAATCTGGTTATTTCAAAAGAGGTCTGTGGACTTATTTGCTTCGAATGAATAAACTATGTACTGATATGTAAAAATGTAAAAAATAGTGATTATACGGTCTTTCATTTTTCTGTTTTACGATGTGTACCTGTGAGAGAGCTCCATGGAAGATTGGTCCAAGTAACGGCAAAGCTAAGCCAGTCTATGTCCCTATTCCCATACACAGAGTTGTACCGTGTTTGTAGTTAGGTGATAGGGATAGCACCGAAAAGGATAATATGCTCTAAAAATCAGCTGAAAAATCCCAACAAACGGTGGATACTATGTTGTGGAACCTAAAAGCAACAACAAATGGAACCAAATAAAGTGTTAAGAAATAGACTAGCAGTCGGTTTAGCTTCACATAATTCAAACATTCACAACATAGTCACATGAAAAAGGAATGGACCATTTGGTTTTTGTTTTTCTTTTTTTAATAATGGAAAGTTGGAGGAGAAAACTTAATAAGATGGAGAGAAGCCAACAAAAGGGGACCCCATTTGAGAACTTTACGTTGTTTTGATTTCTCTGACTTAGAAAGATTTGTTCAACTGCAAATTTCGTCTAATGGAAGATCGTGGACTCTTAAAAGTTCATGAAATGATAAATTTGCATGATAATGATGAGCAGAAAGCCCTGCTCAGTCTTTTTATATGAATTATCAATGACAAGTACGCAACTTAAAATTGTTGCCAAATTGGAGCAAGCGAAGAAATTTCTTTACAACAAACTACAAATATTTTTTTAAACACTGTTTGCCAGGGGAATTAATGGGAGTGAGAAGAGATAAAAGGACATGAATAGAGAAGTAAATAAGGCCCATGTACAACTGCCAGGTTCAGGATCAGGAGTTCCTTGGAGTAGCATTAAAGTCTGCAGTAGATGGTCTTCTCTACACATTACCTGCACCACCCAATATAAACGTTTTCCAGGGACAAAAAATAATAGAATGTAAAAAAAAAAACGACGACATTTATAAGCAGAAAATTTGATTGGTGGTTTCATGAGTTCTGCTGGTTGAAGAACATGGGTTCTGTTTCTGAAATTGTCAACAAGATCTTCATCATTATTATCATCTTCTTCATTTTCGTATCATTGCAGAGTTCCCACATTTTGATTGTCTCAGAGGGTTTATTGGATGCTGCAGATGATTACTTCAAAGTTCATTACCAAAACCAAGTTCAGAAAGTTTCAGGTGAAGATGGGAATGAAGAAGAGGAAGCTTTGATTGTGCAGAAGGTTAGAGCTTTACTTGGACTGAAGAGTTTCAAAGCAAAAGGTTTATTAAGTGATGATTCACAACATTTTTCATCAGCTCCTTCTCCATCACCAAATTTTGAAACTGAGACTATTGCTCCTGCTCCACCTCCAGAACAGCCAATTTATGTATATGCTCATCGTCATCCTCCACAATCGAATCCAGTTCCGCAACATCACAAAATTCAGAAGGAGAACTCATATAAAGGAAGAGTTAGAAGAATTTTACTGCCAGTTCTTTTGTGTACGGGATTGGTGTTTGCATTAGGTGTCCTTGGGCTCATCTGGGTCTGTTGCAACAGAAAATATCACAAGAAATCTGGAAGAACTATGTCAGTTTTTGGACGGAAAAGAAGAATCAAAGGTAAATCGAAGTATGTGAGTTCCCAGAAATCAAAAAGTAAGGTAAGCTTAAATTCTGGCGTTGATCTTTTTTATCTCAATTCATTAGGAGTGGACTTAGAGCAGCAAACTTCGTATCTGAAACCACTTAATGAAACTGTAAACACATCATCAAATCATAGTAGTACTACAAATTATGCATTGCGTGAGAGGGAGGAATCAAGCCAAGAAGTGATCAAATCAGAATCAGATAATGTGAGTAGTTCCTCTACTAGGGAAATCACTTCTGTTCATGAAGATGCAGATGTTGCAGATTCAGTGAAGTGTGAATCTGATGGCGGTAACTTTTCATCTGATGATAAAATTGTTCCCATTGAATGTCATTCATCTGATGATGAATCTTTTCATTCTTTCAATGACTCATATTCATCAAATTATCATCTTTCCAGTGCTTCAGCTGGTAGTCTTGGAGACATACCAGAAAATAATCCATCTACAAATTTACACAATGAAATCCACCAAACTCTTACTGATCATAAAAAGGAAAATCCTACTGTTGCAGCATCTCCTAAATCTCATAAGAATTTCAACAATTCGCTTTCCCCTCCGCCGCCACCTCCACTTCCTCCTCCTCTGCCACCAAGCGTGAGCTATTCTCATTCAGAATCATCTTCTTGCCCCACAAACCTTGCATCTACAGCTTCATATTCTTCTACATTGCCAAATTTATCATCTCCTCCCTCTTCAAAATCAATCCAAACTCAGAGTGTCTTGCTTTCACCTCAAGAAACTTCGAAACCTCCACCAACTGTAGCTGGTATTCCTTCACCACCATGCCCGCCTCCACTTCTAAAGCCAAACCATAACTCTCTCAAAGGGCCACCTCCGCCACCGTCTCCTCTTCCTCAATATACTCCACTGGGAAAAGATGGAGCTCCTCTTCCAAAATTGAAACCTCTTCATTGGGACAAAGTTAGAGCTGCGCCAGACCGTTCTATGGTGTGGGACAAGTTGAGATCAAGCTCATTTGAGTAAGTTACTTCAGGTTGTTGATGCATTAACTTTTTCTTTTCCTTTACAAAGTTAAATAAGTTGTTTTGAAATCAAAAAACAGACTAGACGAAGAAATGATTGAATCGCTCTTTGGATACAATCTACAAAATTCAATGAAGAATGATGAAACAAAAAGCAAAACTCCTTCTCCAAGCAAGCATGTCCTTGAGCCCAAGAGATTACAGAACATAACCATTCTCTCAAAAGCCTTGAATGTGACTGCCGAGCAAATTTGTGATGCATTAATTAAAGGTAGTGTTCTTAAACCTTTTGATAACAAGAATGATCCATTAGCCATCCAGTTTTAATCTTCTGCAAATGGCGAAAGCAGGGGAAGGATTGTCGTTACAGCAGCTAGAAGCACTGGTGAAAATGTTCCCAACAAAAGAAGAAGAAGCTAAACTTTCTAGCTACAAAGGAGATATTAATGAACTAGGATCGGCAGAGAAGTTTGTCAAAGCAATTCTAAGCATTCCATTCTCTGTCCAACGAGCTGAAATCATGCTTTATAAAGAAACTTTTGACGACGAAGTGGTTCATCTTCGAAACTCGTTTTCAATGCTAGAGGTAACACAAACTAGAACTCTAACCAGTTTATTCCTATCAAGATTATAAAAAAAAAATGATCTTTCTCATCAACTCTCTCATTTCTGCCTAATATCTGTCAGGAAGCATGCACGGAACTCAGATCAAGCCAGCTGTTCTTGAAGTTACTCGAAGCAGTGCTCAAAACAGGAAATCGTATGAACGTTGGAACAATAAGAGGAGGCGCCAGAGCATTCAAACTCGATGCACTGCTTAAACTTGCTGATGTGAAAGGAACTGATGGAAAAACCACCTTGCTTCATTTTGTTGTCCAAGAAATCATTCGATCAGAAGGAATAAGAGTTTCAGATAGCATCATGGGGAAGATCAATCAGAGAAATAAAACTAAAACTGTTGAAGAAAGGGAAGAAGATTACAGAAGAATGGGCCTAGACCTTGTTTCAGGTTTAAGTACTGAACTCTACAATGTCAAGAAAACAGCAACAATTGACCTGGATGTTCTTGCAAGCTCTGTCTCAAACTTAACAGATGGAATGGCAAAACTGCAACATCTTTTACAGAATAACTTAACCATAGACGACAGAAATGGGAACTTTGTGCATTTGATGAATGTCTTCCTGAACTATGCAGAGAAGAACATAAAGGAACTACAGGAAGATGAAAGTAGAGTTCTGTTGCATGTCAGAGAAATCACTGAATACTTCCATGGAGATGTGAGCAAAGAAGAAGCCAACCCGCTTAGGATTTTTGTGATTGTTAGAGATTTTCTGGGCATGTTAGATCATGTTTGTAAAGAGCTAAGAAGCCTGAAAATTCCCAGCAGTCCAAATCCTCTGGCTCCATTCAGATAGACTAGATTGCAAAGGTTCTTGATGTGTTTCCATTTTCCGGACAGAAAGTAACTTTATCATGAAATTTTTTTGAAGAGATTTTGGAGTGCTTAGCCTTTGTCATTGACTTATTGCAACCTATGTTTTATTATTACAACCTGTGTTAGATTCATAATCTTGGATAAAGGATTTGTCTTAGCGACCTATGTTTTTGCAAGAATACAGTGTTGCATTACTACTCGAGGAAGTCAAAAATTGATTTGTTTTAAGGTATATGTTTTAATGAATGAATCTTAGAAAAACCATTCAACTAATACTTGAGAATTCCAATAAAATTAATTTTATTATTATAATATTAAAAATAAAAAAAAAACTTATGTTAGATATATGGTGCTAATTTTTTTAATAATTTTAATGAATTCTCATAGTATAAATTCAATTTTGATATAAATATTTAGTAAAATTTAAATATATTTTTATTAATCATATATAGATGAAAAATTGTTTTATAATTGTTTGTTAATTTAATAGTAATTTTTTTAGTACAAAATAAAGCATCTCCTAGAAATAATAATAATAATAATAATAAATCAAAATATAAATTATTGTTAAAAAAATCGTAAGCTTAAAAAAAAAAATTACTATCACACTAAAATCAGAAAAAGGTTAGATTTATTGGCACAGTTACAAAACGACTTCGTTTTCTTCGGCACCACAAATTATTTGTTCTCAAAAGGCCCGTTCTTCCAGCATCACCCAAGAACTCCTCCAAATTACTCTCTCCCTCTCTCTCTCTCTCACTCTCTCTCTCTCCCACCGTTTCACGAACTTTCGCGACTTCGCGGGGAAAACCAAACCTACGTGGCAACCCACCATTGGGTACTATGCGTATAAGTTTTTCAAAGCTGCGGCCGACTAAGGCCACCGTTTAGATGATGTGTTTCAATGCCATTGGATGGAATACTCTAGCAAATACAAACATGAAAACTGAAAACACTATAAATAAATCCCACGTCTGCAGCGAATTTCGCTCCACTTCAAAACAGTATTGTCTGAAAGCACCGGAACCTCTTCATAAAACCAACCAGAAGCTTTTCCGGAACGAGAACGCTAAACAATGAACATCAAGGATAAAGCTTTGACTATTCTGCTTCTCTTCGCTTTAGGTAAGAAGAGTCTTTGTTTCCTTCTGCTTGTCGTAATTTTGGTTTTGCTTATGCTCTGTTTTCTGGTGAATTTTACCAGAACATGATTTTCTTTTTGTAGAATTCTCTTTATCTTTAGCGGCGGCGGATGATTCAAAGAAGCTTGGAACGGTGATCGGCATTGATCTGGGGACGACATATTCTTGTGTGGGTGTGTACAAGAATGGTCATGTGGAAATTATAGCGAACGATCAAGGAAACAGAATCACCCCATCGTGGGTTGCATTCACTGACACTGAGCGTCTGATTGGGGAAGCCGCCAAAAATCAGGCGGCTCTCAATCCGGAGCGCACTATCTTTGGTGTTAAGCGCCTTATTGGAAGAAAGTAAGTGACTTCCTCTGTTTCTCTCTTTGATAACTTTTGGGACCTGCTTGGAAACACTTTTGGTGCTTTTATAAGTGAATTGATGCTCTATATCGTAGTTTTGGGCTAAACCAAACCTGTTTTACGTATTTTTTCAAGATATGGCTATAACTAGAATTTTTTTCTTCCCATAAAAAAAATATTTCTAAGCACCCCTGTTTCGAGTTTTGAGTTTTCACTGGCTCTCTCTTTGATTTTGTTTGTGTTTGGTTTGATAATTGTTGGGATACGTTTGGAAGTGGCTTTATTTCTTTGAAAAGCAATTGTATCGTTGTGTTCGACTGAAATAGACTATATGAAGTGGTTGACGTACTTTTCATAAAAGCATTTCAAATAAACCTGTTTTGTGACTTGTGTTTATTTGAAGGTAAATTGATGGGTTTCTCTTGGTTTCAATGAGGCAGGTTTGACGATCCTGAGGTGCAAAGAGATATAAAGTTCTTGCCTTATAAGGTTGTGAGCAAAGATGGCAAGCCGTATATTCAAGTGAAGGTTAAAGGAGAGAATAAGGTTTTTAGTCCTGAGGAGATATCTGCAATGATATTGCAGAAGATGAAGGAAACAGCCGAGGCATTCTTGGGAAAGAAAATTAAAGATGCCGTCATTACTGTTCCAGGTAAATACAGTTACCATTTTTATTTCAATGAATGTGATTGAGATTATTGTTCTGTGTTTTATAGTCTAAAAGTTTTGTTTTTTTCTTTTTTGGTTGTAGCTTATTTCAATGATGCGCAAAGGCAGGCAACTAAGGATGCCGGCATTATAGCTGGGCTCAATGTGGCTCGGATAATCAATGAGCCAACAGCTGCAGCGATCGCCTATGGTCTAGATAAGAAAGGGGGAGAGATGAATATTTTGGTTTATGATCTCGGTGGTGGCACATTTGATGTTAGTATTTTGACTATTGATAATGGTGTGTTTGAAGTCCTTGCTACAAGTGGAGATACCCATTTGGGAGGAGAAGATTTTGATCACAGAGTCATGGATTATTTCATCAAGTTGATTAAGAAGAAGTATAGCAAAGATATTAGCAAAGATAAGAAGGCACTTGGGAAACTCCGAAGGGAATGCGAGAGAGCAAAGAGAGCATTGAGTAGTCAGCACCAGGTTAGAGTTGAGATTGAGTCATTATTCAATGGCGTTGATTTTTCGGAGCCACTGACGAGAGCAAGATTTGAAGAGTTGAACATGGATTTGTTTAAGAAGACCATGGGACCGGTGAAGAAGGCATTGGAAGATGCTGGAGTGAAGAGAACTGATATTCATGAGATTATACTTGTTGGAGGAAGTACTCGGATTCCCAAGATTCAGCTGTTGTTGAAGGATTTCTTTGATGGGAAGGAGCCTAACAAGGGTATCAATCCGGATGAGGCTGTTGCATATGGTGCTGCAATTCAGGGTGGAATTCTTAGCGGTGAAGGCGGTGAAGAAACCAAAGGTAAAGTATGTGGTTTGCATGTATTTTATCAGTATCCCATTGCTTAGAGTAGCAGAAAGTACAAAATGCCTGATTGACTTTTGTTTGTTGCAGGAATTCTTTTGCTCGATGTGGCTCCCTTGAGTCTGGGTATTGAAACAGTGGGCGGTGTTATGACTAAGTTGATTCCCAG
The DNA here is from genome assembly GCA_035590515.1 of Trichilia minutiflora. NCBI lineage: Eukaryota > Viridiplantae > Streptophyta > Magnoliopsida > Sapindales > Meliaceae > Trichilia > Trichilia minutiflora. Next base: position 929,217 of record JAVXUL010000009.1, on the reverse strand, counting down.
GAACACTGTTATTCCGACCAAGAAATCTCAGATTTTTACGACTTACCAAGACCAGCAAAGCTCGGTGACTATCAAGGTATAACAAAATTATAATTCTATCTGCTTTTGAAGTAATATATTGCAAATTCATACTGCTTTTGAACTAATACATTAGTGAAAACTTAAGGTATATGAAGGTGAAAGAAGCTTGACGAAAGATTGTCGTGAGCTTGGAAGATTCGATCTATCTGGCATTCCACCTGCTCCTAGGTAATATTACATTTCAGCGTTTTATTTCTATGCACATTATGGTGAATATACTGAATTCTTACATTTGTTGTAAATGTTGTTGCAGGGGTGTTCCTCAGATTGAGGTGACATTTGAGGTTGATGCCAATGGCATTCTACACGTGACAGCAGAAGACAAGGCGGCAAAGAATAAGCAATCCATCACCATAACTAACGACAAGGGGCGTCTTAGCCAAGAAGAGATTGACAGAATGGTTAAGGAAGCTGAGGAATTTGCGGAGGAGGATAAGAAAGTGAGGGATAGGATTGATTCTAGGAACAGGTTAGAAACTTACATTTACAACATGAGGAGCACCATCAGTGAAAAGGACAAGCTGGCGGACAAGATTGATCCTGGTGATAGGGAGAAGATTGAGAGTACCTTGAAGGAAGCTCTCGAATGGTTGGATGATAACCCAAATGCAGAGAAAGATGATTTTGAAGAGAAATTGAAGGAGGTGGAAGCTGTATGCAATCCTGTGATCAAGCAGGTTTATGAGAAGAGTGGTGCAGGAAGTTCATCAGTTGATTCAGAGAATGAAGAACCAAATGATGAATTGTGAAAAGCATCATTATCCTGGGGATTCAATTGTTTTTCTTCTTTCTTCCTCTTCTTTTTCTTCTTTTCGGTTTTTGTTTTTCTTATTTTTCTAAGTTATTGAACAATTACCTCTTTAACAGTAAACAGTTGTCCCCGTATTTGTTCATTCTTACAGCAGTGATGCCAAAATAAATTTTTAGTGACAGCGATTATTTAAAATTTAATAGATATTATATTATAAAAAATTATTAAAATTTTGTCTAGTTGTACAATATGATTTATTATTTTGTTTTGACATCAAAATTTGAAGATATTATTAGATTTGTATACGTAGATAAATTAAAAAATATAATATAATACGACAGTGGCACGCTGGGCGAAAGTGAACTATGTCGTTTAAATGGAGTCAGTATGCCACGACATGTCGTTTAATCTCATTGAAAAAAATAAGTTCTTTTGACAATTAAATTTTCGCGCCCCTCGCATGCCGGGGAAAAACAGAGTCGCTCGAAGCCTGGGGTCTCTGTTGCTATAACATTTCTCGATCAATGGCTCCACTTTCGCATAACTGATTTTCCGGCGAACTTATTTGTCAAGTCGATGCAGTTGCCGAGGTATTACTCATCTTCATTACTAGTATGAAAGTGTTTGATTTTTAGCGTAATTTTATAAAATACGTATAAAAATATTAAGAATCTGAACAAAAGAGAAATGTCATTTTTTATTAAAGGAATCTCATTTTTTTCCAATTTTTTTTTGTTGCATCCTTGATTTCTGCATTTCAAAAAATGGGGAATATATCGATACAGTTTTCATAAAAATGAGTGGTAGTAACACATCATCTGATGAAGTCATTGCGAAGCTGATTGTGATGAGATTTGAGAATTCTGCCATTATAGAAGCCGTAGCAGCAGTTGATTCATCATTTGAAACGGCTATTGATAGGTCTATCTGGAGATAGGAAATTCTATCCAGGTGGTTGTTGCAAGTGCAACAATACTTTTGGGATGGGGATTGACAAATTAAATGTCAGCAGAATCATCCACTATGGTTGGCCTCAGGTCTGTTTTCCATATTCAAATATTGCTGGAGCGTTTTTTATGGAAATTCGCTAAATATGATAATGTGGTGAAAAAGGTAAGGCTGATCCTGGGACTCGCCGCCAGCGGTTACAAAATACTCGAATGAATAGAAAGCCACGGAACTCGCGGAAGCTAAGCACTAGAAAATCCCAGATATTATAGACTACGCTACATTGCTCATGCGTTCTTTATCTGATTCTTTGTTGCAAATGGACGAGAATCAGTTCGAAATTTGGAGAACTAAGGTTTCCAATCGTTTTTTAATTTAATTATTACAATGTTGAAAAAACAAATAAACGCGCATCTGGTGTAGTGGTATCATAGTACCCTCCCACGGTACTGACCGGGGTTCGATTCCCCGGATGCGCATCTATTGTTTGTCGCATCTTCCAACTCGATTTGAATTTTCATTTTATTCATTGAGGGCCTCAGGCCTCTAATATCATCTGAAGATTTCATATAAGTCCTCTATTTAATTAATTCTTTCTTTGTTTTTTTCATTTTGATTACTTTTGTCAAAACAATACTTTGTTTGAATGTTGAGTCTTCTGTCATCACTTGTCTTCTTCTACAAACAAAAGCTAAATGGATTACGGGTGTATAGTTTTGCTATCATTGACTTCTCCACTTCATTCTTTCTCTGTTTTCCAAGGTTGAAACGATGTCCGAAGTTACAAATCACAGAAGATAAACTGAGGATTGTGAGATGCATTAGAATAAGCTAAAGAAAGTGTTTTGTCTCGGGGAAAATGCAAAGGTAATATATGGGTACTTAATCAATAAAACGTGTGATAGAAGGTCAGATATAATTTTAGGTAGACCTGTCAAATGGGTCAGCGGTCTGCGAGCCGACTCGGCTCGGCTCGACATTTAGGTGGGTTAGGACCAAAAAAAATTAGCCCGTTTAATTCGTGGGTTTTTTTGGCTCGGTCCGTTTA
>JAVXUL010000009.1:915262-926289 GCA_035590515.1 Trichilia minutiflora | reverse complement strand
TTAATTTTAAAAAATTAAATTAAAAATATTTGTTATTATATATTTATAGTGTTTTTATTTTTTATTAATTTTTTAATTTTTTTATATTAAAAATATTTGTTATTATATATTTATACTGTTTTTAGTTTTTATTAATTTTTTAATTTTTTTAAAAATTATAATTATTTATTATTTAATTAATTAATATAAACGAATTGACTCGTTTAATCCGTTAATTCGATGCGTTAAGTTAAGATTAAAGATATCAATCCACAGACTAATTCAACCCGAATCATTTAAATACTTGATCCAAAATAACTCGAATCGATTAAGCCCAACTTGATTCGTTTGATGGTCCTAATATTCAGCGTCAGCTTTCAGCTTAATCACCTCAACGTCAATATAAGATTAAAGTAAATTTTGTATATCAATATTATATTATAAAAAATTATTAATAATTTAACTAATTGGAACTTAATAACTTATAATGATGAAAGTAAAATATGATTTACCATTTTGTTTTATTATTCAATTTTCAAGATATTTTAGACTTGTAAATGTAGATAAAAAAATATTTTTTTTTAAAAGGAAAAATATAATATCCTTGAAATACAAAGGTAACGACATTTTCAGGAAAAAAAAAGTGAAAAAAAGAAAAAAGAATGGCAGCACTGAGCGATAGTGAACGATGTCGTTTAAATCAAGTCAGGATGCTCCGACATGTCGTTTATCTCACTGATAAAAAATTTCTTTTTCTTTTTCCAATTCAAGTTTCGCGCCCTCGTACGCCGGCGAAAACAGAGGTGCTTTAATTCTAGGGTTTTCATAGCTAAAACCTTTCTCGATCAATCGCTCCACTTTCGCACGACTGGTTTCCCGGCGAACTTATTTGTCAATACGATATAGTTACTGAGGTATTATTTGTCCTCATTACTAGTATAAAAGTGTTTGATTTTTAGGGTAATTTTATAAATACGTTTGAAAATATTGAGAATATGAACAAAAGAGAGATGTCAATTTTTATCAATAGGGCTCAGGAGGTGCCAGTTCTGCAGAGGAAAGAAAAACCCTAGGCCTAATTGTTTGCCAAAATTTTTGTTGTATCCTTGATTTCTGTATTTCTCCCTAAAAAAAATCGCGATTTATCGACACAGTTTTCATAAAAATGATTGGTAGCGACACCTCATCTGATGAAGTTATTGCGAAGCCGATTGAGAAGGGATTTTAAGAATTCTGACATTATTATAGAAGCCCTAGAAGCAGTTGGTTCATCGTTTGATAGGGCTATCGAGTATATCTTGAATGATTCTGGTTCTCTTAGAAATTCTATGGGTAAATCTAGTAGTTCAAAATGTTCTACAAGCGGTGGGAAAACACTAGGTAAAAGAGCTTGGTCATCCGCAAGTTCACTGGGTCAAATGCGTCAGTCCACTTTACTGGATTATTGCCAATTTGCAATCAACCAAAAAAGAGGCAAGAGTAATGTGATATCTGATGTATCTGTTTCTGGGTCAATGATGCCATACAATATTATTGGAGAACATAAGGATATTTGTCCTGAAGCAGAATCTCATGATGAAACTAAGCCTGAATCATTGCCAGTTTGGTTTCCACAAGAGGTGGACATTGGGTCAGAATGGGAGGCGAAAGTTAATAGCCTGTTGAAAAAGTATTTTGGTTACTTATCTTTGAAGAATTTTCAGAAGGAAGCCTTGTCTGCTTGGATAGCTCACAAAGACTGTCTTGTTCTTGCCGCAACAGGATCTGGTATCATGCTTTGCTTCAGTGATGTCTGTATTTCAAGATGTCATTGTATCAGGTTGTTAATATTATCATATATTTCATTTTCTGTAGGGAAATCTCTGTGTTTTCAGATTCCAGCTTTATTAACAGGGAAGGTTGTGGTTGTGATTTCACCTTTGATAAGCTTGATGCATGATCAATGCTCAAAGCTGTCAAAACATGGGATATCCGCTTGCTTTCTTGGATCTGGGCAACCTGACAGTACTGTGGAACAGAAAGCAATGAGAGGAATGTATAGCATAATATATGTTTGCCCTGAGACAATCCTAAGGTGAGGGACGCATTATATCATTTGGCTACCATTTGAAAGGGGTTGTTAAATTTTTGTTTATGTGAAGGATTATAATAAATTTGGCTGCAGATTGATGAAATCACTGCAGAGACTTGCAGAAACTCGTGGAATTGCTTTATTTGCAATTGATGAAGTCCATTGTGTTTCTAAGTGGGGCCATGATTTTCGGCCTGACTACAGGTTTGTACTCTCCCTTCTGACCTTATGGCTGTTTTTGCCTCTTCATTACAATCTACTTCATCATTACTGAATTTGAGCTTTCCTAGAGATGCTTATTGTTACATCATTAACTTGGATGCATGTAGAAGCAGGATCAAATGATTATCTCTGACTCAAACATGCATTTTGTTCATGGAGAGGACGTTGGCTACCTATGCACAATTCCTTAATGTTTTATGCCTTCTGTTTTTGCATTCATCTATATAATTCTTATATCAGATAGTTATAGAGTTATCTCATATCTTTTACAGATGTATTCTAATGTTTTCAGGAGATTGGCTTTGCTGCGAGAAAGCTTCAGTGCTAACAATTTAAGTTTCTTGAAATTCGATATACCATTGATGGCACTGACTGCTACAGCCACCATTCAAGTTCAAGAAGACATTCTTAAGTCACTCGACATGTCTAAGGAAACAAAGATTGTGCTTACTTCCTTACTTCGGTCAAATTTAAGGTTTTCGGTGAGTTTTTCTTTCTTTCAGTGTTTATGGGGAATCGTTTTTCTAGATGATTTCTTGTTTATGCAATCTTTAACTGGAATTGATCGTGAAGGAATTCCACAATAATTCCAAATGGAATATTTTCCTTTGAGTGAGAAACTTTGGGCCATATCATTTTCTATTTTTCTGTAATCTATATTGCCTGAACATAGATTTACATATTTAAATTGTGGAAAAGCAGACTGTGATGTAGTACTGCAATCTACAGGTAAAACATAGTAGAACATCTTCACGGTCTTCCTATGGAAATGATTTCTGCCAGCTTATAGATGCATACATCAGAAAGGGAAAGATTGGTGAAAAGAAAAAACCTGACATTCTACCAGAATCTGATGATCAGTCTGATGGCTCTGCCAGCAGTAGTATATCTGGGAAAAATAGAATTTCTCCAAAGTACAACTATGAGGATGGTGGCATTGATGCTGATTATGATGAAGTAAACTCAACAGATGAAAAAGAAATGTCTGTACAATATTTGGAAAATGATGTTGACATCTACCAGACTGCGGATGATTGGGATGGTACAATTTTTTTAATGTCTTAGACTTTATCCTATGCAGTTTAAGATATTCATTGCCTTTAGCTGTAAACGTTTACTTCAACATGTCCTAGAAGTTAATATCTCAACTTAATTCTCTTTATTCCAAATTCTGATAATTTTATTGTTGCAGTTGCCTGTGGTGAATTTCGTGGGTATTCTCGTGCCCGAGACAGAGATGTGTGCCCTTCAGTTGAGAGTACTAATCCATCTAATAAGCCAGAAGCAATAAAAAGAATTTTACAAGAAACTTTAGAAGATGGTCCAACCATCATATATGTTCCTACAAGAAAAGAAACATTGAGCATTGCAGAATATCTTTCTGGATTCGGTGTGAAGGCTGCTGCTTATAATGCATCAGTATGTATAATATGAAACTATTGCTCTGGGTCTATTTGTAAGAATCTATTATATCGTTCTAACTCTCTGTGTGCTTTAAGTGATTTTTTAGTCTTACCGGAATATCTTGGCTCAATTACAGTTCCCAAAATTTATAAATCCTCTTTTTCTGTGAAACTGAAAATAAAATCTTACATGGGTTCCATCACCAGTACACTGCAGAATATTGTATAGGTGAACTGTAGATGGTGTGGGAACAAAAAAAGACAAGGAAATTGCATAAATATTCACACAAGCAAGTGAAAGATTTCTCAATCCTCATGCTTTCTGAAATATGATTTGTACTCATGGTTTTATCAGTGTGATAAGCTTCTTGTCATGAGGCCACTGATTTATCTTCAAATGTTTTTGTGATCAATTGATTTCACCAACAAATTGTAGTTACTTTGTGTCATTCTCAATGATATAAGTTTTGGTTCATTATGTGTTCCTTGGTGGTTTTAAAACTTTATCTCTGGTTTGCAATACAATTCATGGATGGGATTTTGTTATGCAGTTGCCAAAATCACATCTGAGCCGGGTTCACAAGGAATTCCATGAAAACAAGCTTGAGGTTTGGGATTTTCAACTTTCCAGATGATAATAAAATTGAGTAATTCCATTTGGTACCAAATGGTCTTATTCTTCAATTTATATCAACTTTTCAAACAAGCTAGATAGCGTTGAGTGTGATGTTGGACATTTGGCTTTACAGCTTTTGCAATTAGTAGACGTTTATTGATGCTTAAGATTAAGAAAATAGGAATATTCTCAAGTTTGTAATTAAATCAACCAAGAGGATGTTGTGTATCATTTTTTTCATAGGTTAATAAATAACTAAATTTACATCCATTGATATGTTTTGGGTTATGATGTCTGATCCGGCGATTGAAAATCTGATTTATGATGCAACAATTTTTCCTCGTTCTATCCAGGTGGTTGTCGCAACAATTGCTTTTGGGATGGGGATTGACAAGTCAAATGTTCGCAGAATCATCCACTATGGTTGGCCTCAGGTCTATTTTCCAGATTCAATATTTCTAGAGCGTTTTATTGGAAATATGCTAAATATGTTGTACTTATGATGACGAGGTGGAGAATTATTCTCCTGGCAGGCATCAATAGATTTAGATTTTGTTCCTGTTAACTTGCACGCCCCTTGTATTTTACTATATTTAAGTCTTGTTATTTATTTTCAGTTGTTTGGTCTTGTGAACTTGTCTTAAGCATAAGTCTAATTTCAGAGTTTGGAAGCATATTATCAAGAAGCTGGTCGAGCTGGAAGAGATGGGAAATTAGCAGATTGTGGTAAGTGTTTTTTTTATTTTGGAAACTATGTTTTGATATCTCATGAATAGAAAATCCTTTTTGGCAGTTATTCAAATTGATTATGACAGATTACATATCCGATTTTTTTTGTCAATTGTGCTTCTTTGTTTATTTTTTTACTTTATATTTATACAAGTTCCCTGTCGTCGAGAATGAAGATCAGTCAAAACGGGTATCTTTGTTTAGTGGAAAATGATTTTATGTAACTTACATTCAATCCACTGTGTAAAACAGTTCTATATGCCAACTTATCAAGAGTACCAACACTTTTGCCTAGTCAAAGAAGTGAAGATCAGACAAAACAGGCATATAAAATGTTATCTGATTGTTTCAGGTTTGCATTAAATACATTATGTACTACCTTGTTATGTCTTTTCTCTTTTGATGTCTTAATTCTGAAATTCATGTTTCCTTGCAGATATGGAATGAATACTTCATGTTGTCGAGCTAAATTACTTGTGGAGTACTTTGGGGAGAATTTTAGCCATGACAAGTGTCAATTGTATGTAATCTTTCTATTAATTTAAGTTCTTTCTTTGACTTATTACAGTAAATATCCCCATTTCTATTTTTTGTTTGTTTGTTTGTTTTGGTTAACTACCCCCTCAGTTTTTAAAGTCTTAATATTCCAAATTCTGAGTAACAAGAATTCTTTTCCTCTATGTTGGCATTATTTTTCTAATACTTCAATATTATACAAAATATTTTGTAAATTCTTGCAATTATACTGTACTATTTATCATATTCAAGAATAGCAATTATCCATAATTCGCAATAATTAGTTTCCTGCTTGGATTAAATAATAAAAATGGAGACCTTTGTATGCAGGTGTGATGTTTGTGTTGATGGGCCCCCCGAAATGCAGAATCTGAAAGAAGAGGCAACCGTATTGATGCAAGTTATTGCCGCTTATAATGTGAGAATTATGATTGATCAATTTGTATATGGTTTATAGTTTTTCAAGTCTATGCTTACATCATTTATTTTGTCAAAACAAATTTGCAAGCAGGGTTTTATAGCCTTTAGTGTTTCTCTTTGAACTTTTTAATCCTTGGTAGCATGTCTTTCACTAATCCATAATTTGTGTTTGTCATTTTGTGAGTTTAAAAATGATTAATGATGTAAATTCATCAGTTCATTTTTGGAAGTTGCCAAGATCCTTGAAATTCCTAATGACTGGTGGACATGTCACGTCATGTTCTCACCGACAATATTTTAATTTTTTTTCCTTTCTTTTCAAAGTTTTATGGGGCTTATGTCAAAATTTTTGTACAGAGTAATTTAGCGAATGGTTCATATGATGATGATATCTACAGTGATATTAAAAAGCAAATATTCATGGAGAAGCCAAACCTCAAGATGGTTGTCAGTAAAATAAGGGAGCAGGTGATGCTTGATCTAACTCATCCCCCTCTAGTTCTGTGTCTTGCTCTCCATCTTTATGGTGCTTAAGACGTAACATGAGTTGTACTATGTTATTTGCTGATTATTCTATAATGAACACTTGCAGTCGGTAAAATTTTCAGCCACTGATTTGCTATGGTGGCGAGGGCTTGCTCGAATCATGGAAAATAAAGGATATATTGGAGAAGGAGATGAGAAGGTATGCACTCAAAACATTTCTAGTTGATACAATGACGCTTAAATGTATTGTTAGAAGCATATTTTCTAGTTCTATTTCTTGCCCTCACATGTACTTTTTGTATGTTCTTGGTTATGTTTCTGTTTTCGGCCAATCTTTTCAATTGTTCAGTTCTACGCAGAGCCATGTTCAGGTTAAATTCCTTGAGCCAACAAAACGTGGACTTGAGTTTCTTGAATCAGGCTGGGAGCAAACTTTCTATGTTTACCCTGAAGCAGATATGCTGCTCTCATCGAGCAAATGCAAATCTTATTCGACATTCTCTGAGTGGGGAAAAGGCTGGGCTGATCCTGAGATTCGCCGCCAGCGCTTACGAAATATCGGAATGAGCAGAAAGCCACGGAAGTTGCGAAAGCCAAGAACAAGAAAGTCAAGAAAATCTACCCGAGAATCAAACACTGCTCGAGGTAGAATCGCATCAAAGCTCACAATAAAGAAGTGATGGTGAAGGTCATTACACCAATTCTGTTGGTATAATGTATCTTAAAATGATGATTAGCATATTCTCCCATTGCTCGCTGAAACTTTAAAGAGCCTAGTTTTGCCAATGGACAATACTGTTTTTATGCATAAGGAACACCAGGGTGTGGTAAACGTGTCCCAGATGACTTAATGTCAAACAAAAAACAATGAACTATCGACTTTGCTCATGCGTTATTTATCTGATTCTTTGTTACAAATGGACGAATCTGTGCGAATACAAGCATTTACTAGTTCAATCCAACCAAGGTTTGTACGGTTGTAATCTGTTAACTGCTGTAACATTTAAGAAAATATCTTCAAAAACAATTAGAAGCCGCGCATCAGACGTCCTATCATATTACCCTCCTACGGCTCTGACCCGGGTCTCTGGATGCGAGCATATTCACTTAGGTCTCCAATATTTATCTGAAGATTTTAGTAAGTCCTTTATTTATTTATTTCATTTTGATCACTTAGGTCCTAACATTTATTTGATTATTTCCATCAATATCGAACATGAAATAGTTCATTCTTGCGATATAAAAGGTGTCCCTGATGAAAGCAAATGATCTATAAACAGCACTCTGTTTAAATGTTGAATCTTCTGTCCTCTGGTCATCTTCGACAAACAAAATTATGGACCTATAGTTTTTGCTGTCATCCGCTTTTCCGCTTGATTCTTTCTTTGTTTTCCAAGCTGGAAGCAATGTCATGAGCTACAAATCACAGAAGAGAAACTGAGGATTGTGAGAAGTGCATTGGAAGAAACTGAAGAAAGTGTTTTGAAGTTTCAAGAAAGGCACCATCGAATTCTTAGAGAAACATCCTCCTATTATTTGGTGAATGAAGAACTTTAGAATGCATTGGTAGGTGCATAAATGGCCATAGAAAATGTAGCGGAATTTGCTAATGGCTTGAGAATTTTGCAGAGGAATATTTGAACGTCTTTGATGAATTAGCAATTAGCAACGAGAATTTGATGTTTTTCTTTCCATGTTGGATGGATGATTCTTGTTCAATGAGTAATGATTCTTAGGTTATTTAATTGTAAGACGGTGGTGAAAAATGATTCTTTCTAAGATTGTAATTGTTTGGGAGAAATGCTTGAGATTTTGAGGCACGAAGAGGAATGTCGTAGATGAAACTAGAGATTAACAATCAGGGTATACAATCAAAAGTCTCTAGAGTTGGTCTCAGTTTTTAAATATTGATCAAATTCTGAGATTAAACTATGATTAAAACAAATAAATAAGTGTCGAAAAACAGTTACCTCAGACCAGCAAACATGATGTTGAATCCTAAAACCTTCTTATTAATGAAGGTCTCATATGTGATGTTATACTCTAAAACCTCCTTATTAATGAAACTATTAGAAGTGATATTAAATTGCGAGACCTTTTCTATCAATGAAGATACATTGAACTCCAAGACCTTCTTATTAATAAAGGTCTTAATTATAGCGTTGAATACCGAAATCCCTTTGTGATAATTATTTTAGTCGTGTAAGAAGTCCAAACTCACATATTTTTTCACAAATAAAAAAAAAAATTCTCACTCAATAATGATGTCCCATGATAAGGGCTTGTAACCTAATAATCCCAGAAAAAATTATGATTATAGAAAATGTGACGATATTTAAGCTCAAGAGACAATAAAAAGATATGAAAAGAAAATGAGATACAAACACACTAAGTTAAGCTATTGAATTGGTACCTTTTTTTTTAATGAAATTTTCTTATAAAAAATCTTAATTTAAATATCAGAGAGTTTTCGCAGGATCACTGGCTTTATCCTTGGTCATTTTTTATGATTTTTAGGTTATTGTAACTTTAATAAATAAGAAGAGGAAGTATGTTCTAGTGTTCAGAGCTAGAAGAATAATTTTTATACACTAGCATTAGTGTCATTCGTGGGAATTTTGAACAAAAAGCCATAACAGTAATAGGAGTAAAAAGAGCAAAGAAAGTCATGATAGTAATAAGAACATATACAACAAGAAGACGCACAAACAAGAGAGGGAATCAAGAAGAGAATTCCTTTGAGGCAACATCTGCAACCAATAATGATCATAATTGACAGCAATAAACCAATAAGGATTCCTTATAATCTTATAATATAGTCCGTATCATCGCCTCTGCAACAGGTTCCTTTTAAAGGGATTAATAAGGAAACCACTCGATTGATTTAGAAGCAGGATGATAGGGAAAGAAGGCATGTGAAAAGGACCACTAAATCCAAATTTTGATAAAAGAGGTTGCGGAGATGAAGAAAATGCTCCTTAATAGATCCTTTGGCCCAAAAATTGCTTTGCCATTAAAGGTTGTAGAGAATAGCATCCTTAATGCTATCAAAAAGGATAGCCAGAAGGTGAGGCCCCAAGGCAACTATCACGCCCCGACCTTAGAAATCGGTCACATGGTAATCTTCGATCAACTATTCTATGTCTACACACGACTACATTAATCTGAAATGAGGGAGTGAAGGGTGAATATTTGAAAAAATACGCAATAAACAGATAATAAAACACAATAATAACTGTAATCCCATGTACAAATTACGAAAAACTTTCGTAATTAGTGAATATTTGAAAAAATACTCAATGAATAGATAATAAAACACAATAATAATTGTAATCCCATGTATAGATTACGAACAACTGTCGTAAGCATAAAAATAATCAATCTTTTTCAATTCATCAATAAATCATACGTGGAATAAAGAAATATGACTAAAATATCATAATAAATTTTAGTATAAAATCTTTTATTAGTCTGTAGAATCTCATTCACTCTATTTCAAACTGTATGGTTGATCCGCAACCAGTAAGGGTATGTACACTCATATTAGTATACAGGTATCATGTTATATAATATAGAAATGTTGGATCCCACCATCTCGGACTATATGGTCAATCCTCATTCCTAGGTCTATTAAATCCTATTCACTCTATTTCTAGTTGTATGATCAATTTGCACCCACATAACATCAAGAAGAACGACACACAAGGTCGTAAAATCATCACTAATGGCTCACTAGGTCAAAACAGTAAAATTATGGCACACAAGACCAAAATCAGTAAGTCATGACTTATAAGACCAAATTCAATATCAATGAAACCATATCATAAAACATTGACACTCTAACCACATCCATCAAAATATATCATTCAATAAACTCACAATGTGTCTGGCCTCCTAGCCTCAAAAATTCGATAATTAACATACCACAACTAAAATATCATCAAAAGATCAATAATCGTAGTTGGCCTCCAATCTCATACATATATATAAGTATAATGTAGTAATATTATCTAAATCTACCACAAACATGGGAACCTTTCAATCACCACACAATCAACTACCATTGCCTTCTTAATATAATTATATTATAATATTTAATGCCCTAAAGTGTAAAACTGTAAGTTTTTTTATAACACTTTATAAGTATAACTTAAGAAAGTATAAAGGCTATAAGATATTATCCACTCACCATGAGGTAGGAAAGTACTCTCTTGGTATCCTCTTTACATCGAAGATACTCTAGGCAGGGCTCCCACACCTACAGACATATATCATAAGATTCAATAACTTTTTATACAAACAATTATGCTAGAAAATATATGACGCACATTTTTGTAATAAACTATTACAACGATCTTCTTTACCCTAAGATTGGACTAGTAACCTTTTCTCTCTCTCTCTCTCTCTCTCTCTCTCTCTCTACATTATCAAATCTTTGGCTATCTCCATCCCTACTCATTAAAAAATCATTATCACTTTTTCTTAACACCATTACACACTTAAACACATAATTTATCAAACAAATTGATAAATTATATTATACCAAAAAATCTAAGATTTTAGGAATAATAACCTAACTATCTTT
>JAVXUL010000009.1:900784-915162 GCA_035590515.1 Trichilia minutiflora | reverse complement strand
AGAGAGTTAATCATACTTTAAGTGTAAAATGATAAATTTAACTCTTAATACACATACACTTTTATGTACTCATCACAATTCTCACACCCATAATATTCAACAACAATTTTATAATCTTGTAATCTTAAGTTCATTTACTCATCTTTTGTTTTTGACAGAAAAATATTTCTTTGGTGATCAAATCTCTCTTTTAAATTTTCTCACAAGCCAATGGATCTTCAATAGTGAGATATTAAGCCTTTAGGCTCTCATGTAAATGACGGCATAAAAAAATCATAGCCTTTGATCGATCTTATAGGGATGATTGATTTTCTTTTTTAATAATATCTGATAATCCAAAGGCTTGCAAATATATTCTCATTCCCAGGACCCAAGAAAGATAGTTACTTCTAATAACATTAAGGCCTAGAATTTCTAGATTTTTAAAACTTGTCATTTCAATTTAACTATTAAAATAAAAAGAAATTAATGACATAAAAATATATATATAAAGAATAACTTTCATACATATGATTAGAACTTCAGGTTTGTACATATAATTCTTTATATATCTAAAACTTTAAGTTTTAGTTTACTGATTATACATAACTTCAAGTTCTGATTATATCAAAATTTTAGGTTTGATGTATTTACAATTCGGATTCAAATATTTCAAGTTTTAATTTATTTTCAGAACTTCAGGTCCTGATTAGTTATATCAAAACTTCAGGTTTGATTTACAATAGAAAAACAACAAAAATAATGAAACAAAAGAAATAACAAAATGATAGAAATAAAACATAATATTGTTAAAATTTAGTGCATATATATTAGAGATTTTGAGTCCATATAGAATTTTATTGTTATTCAGAACTTTAGGTCTGATGAGGTTATTTTCATAACTATAGGTTTAATCACTTCTCTCTTATTAATAATGCATACTAGTCTTAATTTCTAACGTGAAAGATCCATTTAATAGTAGTAACGTAGCATACTTATAAGAATAATTGTATATAATTGATAAAATAAGTATAGTATAATGTGAAAGTATAATACTAAAAATGTAAATAAAATACTTCACATACCAGAAATCGTACTAATAACATATTATAAATATTAGCTCATGGTATAAATAAGAGAGAGTTAAGAGACCTTATTGATATTTATCACCAAACTCTAATTCTCAAAATTAAAAATTTAATTTCAATTTGAAGTGATTACAATTATATGGGATAAGGCCTATTTATGATAAAACATTATTACTCCTCTAACTAATTAAATTTTAATTAATATTATACATTCTTAGAATTTTTGACGCATATCTTAAGCTTATAATATATCATGTACATATGTCAAAATCTAACTCTAAGTAGAGGGGACCAACGAAAGAGAGTGATGGAAGCCGTTAATGATAGCTTGACACATGACATTATAACATAAATCTTTTTTTTTGATATTTTTAATATTTACAGCTAAAAATAATTGAAGTAAGAATAAGAATAAGAACCCAATCATACAAGTACAATATAAGTTATGCAATTATAGATAATAAAATTTAAAAAAAATAATGATTATTTATTCTAACTATAAGTCAAAAGCAGTCGTACTTCTAAATTCAAATTAATTGTTAACCAAACATAATTGTCAACTGGACTGTCACAGTTTTAACCATGCACGCATACCCGAAGTTAAAGTGACACCTTAATCCTCCTTTATGGGAGTCGCCGGAGGTGAATGTATGCTATGGGTGCAACACATGCTAATATGTGCTATTGTTGCAGTACATAAAATGTGAACACAGTCTTGGCAACAGTTGGAAGCTCACGCAAATCCCGCTTGAAGAAGGAGAAGGGGAGCAACGTGGTCGACTCGATGGCAAGTTACAGTTAAAACGTGCCAAATTAATCCAACTGGTAGTAGGAAGAAAATCGCCTAAACACTTGTAGCATTCACCAAGAGGATGATAATATTGTGTGTTTTTTTTTTGGTTGAGTTATTAAAAAGTTGAAAATTTGTGCTTTTGTAAATTCCTATGGATGTTTTTTTGGTGCATTATTATTATATTTGTGCGCTTGATTTTGTATAATAATAACAGAGTTTAACGGTGTTAGTTAAGTCAAGACTTAACGTATCACAAAATTATCTGCTCTAAACAAAAAAAATCTTGTGACAATTACTATAATACAACAATAATAAGTTTGCCGTTTAGCATGAACCAAATTAATTTCAAAGAATAAAACTAATAATATTAATCATATTTATTTAACTTAATCTTTTCATGTAATTTTGTACCAATATATTAAGTTAACTAAAAATTAGTTGAAAATATTTGTTTATTTATGTCTTTATATGTTACAATCTAACAATCAGAATGTTGTGCTTAATACATGAAATGGAATTAAATTATTAAACAAGGTTGTAGTAATTATACAGTCCCAATTTTCATTTTCATTAATTGTTTGCATTTTTTTTTAACATATATATTTTTTAAATATAATAAAAATATTTTAATATATTTTTTAAAAATAATTTAGGGTATCTTACCCATGTCAATTAGATTAACTTTATCATATTAATCCTTAAGATAAACCTAACTTAATATACTATAGCTCAAAATTTATATTTAAACCATAAAATTTAAGATGAATTAAACCTATAATCATCCGTCTAATCCACATAATACAAGATGAATCTATTTCACTTAAATTAATCCATAGACGATTATTTTTTATTTAATATTTTTTAAACCTTTTGATTCCTCCGTCGCATTATTCGTACAATAATTCATAAAATTATGGGAGAAAGACAGATGTCGCCCTAAAATTCCTCAAAAAATCAAATACCCCTATGATAGATGTAGCAAAATCCAGGCTATTGATTACAAAATTTGAACGTCTAAGATTTTGTCACATCTGACATAGGGGGTATTTGGTTTTTTGAGAAATTTTAGGGGAGCATTTGTCTTTCTCCCTAAAATTATGTTATATATATATATAATTTTGAAAACTAAACGTACAAAATAATACGATCTAATTACATAAAATATACGACATGTTTTTATAAAAATATTCGGAGATAGTGAGATGCGCATGTAACAATAATAAAGTGGCTCACTGGAGACATTGCAGAGAGAGTCCAAACGCTGCGTTTTGCAACTAAGAATTTTACTCGAAAGCCGTGTAACTAGGGAATATCAACCGTTGGATCAAAAATTCTTACGTGCATATGAAACACTACTATTGGCCAGAACTAGAAACACGAGAATTGCCAGCGTGGCACTTTTGTTATAAAATGGAAACCCGTCCTCCTGCATTTCGAATCAAACTCGAGAGCAGGAACCACGAGAAATTCTCTGAGAAATTTGCTGGTTTAGCAAAACTAGTTGTTTTAGGTTTTGAGAAGTATGGAATCGTCTAGGCCGACGAAAGGAGCGGGAGGAAGGAGAGGTGGAGAGAGGAAGAAGGCGGTGTCGAAATCAGTGAAAGCAGGTCTGCAATTTCCGGTTGGTCGGGTTGCTCGCTACTTGAAAAAGGGTCGGTATGCCCAGAGAATGGGTGCCGGAGCTCCGATTTACATGGCCGCTGTGTTAGAGTATCTGGCAGCTGAGGTATTCTGATTAGATCCGACATTTATGTTCCCTTGTGCTTTACTGTTTGTTCAATCACATTTTGCGAGTTTTTAGTTCTGTTGTGTACGATGTGAGAGTCTGGGCTTTATTCTGTTTGGTTGGTGAGAAAATGGGGGAAATTGGAGGATATAATAGTTTAGTGTTATCAACTTTTTCAAAGTTTTATCATACAATATTTTATTCAAAATCTCTTTTGTAGTTCGTTTCTGTTTGGCGATCGAGAAAATGAAGAGAGAAAGAAATAATATTTAATTTATTTCTTCTTACAGGTGTTGGAGTTAGCGGGGAATGCCGCACGTGACAACAAGAAGAACAGGATAAACCCCAGACATTTGCTGTTAGCCATTAGAAACGATGACGAATTCCGCAAACTTTTACATGGTGTGACAATAGCAAGCGGCGGTGTTCTTCCAAATATCAATCCAGTTCTTTTGCCCAAGAAGACTTCCTCTGCTTCGGAATCCCAAAAGGCTCAAAAGTCTCCCAAAAAAGGCTAAAATTAATAACTAAATCAACAACAGCAATAAAATATTACAACTATTTCTTGTAGTTTTGCTTCCTCCCGTGTAAAATTCCCTTAATGAAAATTTGTTTTTCAGTCCAATTTTCCTTTTTCTTTTTGTATACGCTTTCTGTTTATTTATTTATTTATTTTTCATTAGCATTGATTTCTATTTTTAACTGTCTTCCATTGACACATTAACAAAATTCTGAATTGAATTTGCAAGTTTATTACCAGTAAAGAAGGGAATGGATATTCTGAAATGTATTTGACCTTGGGACTTGATGGTAACACTTACGAAATTTCGGGGACATTGTGGAAAATTAGGAGGGGTGTTGAATGGTTGAGGTTTGTAGAAGCAATTTTGTTTTCCAAGTCCTTGATTTCCAGAAAATTAGTTTTTTTTATCCCGTCGTGTTAATTATGTTCTGACATTCTATTTGAAATGACAGAAATGTTAGTTATCTCAAACGGTTAAAATTTTAGAATCGTAGAGTATTTCAGTCATTTCAATATTGGTGGACAATTTATTTAATACAATTCATAAACTTTTATCCTTAATTTAAAATATTAAAAATCTCAGGGATCTAGCTGAAAATCTATCTTACTTTCACCAGGGCGGTTAGGTGATCTGCGTACCGTAATAAAAAAATATGGAAAAGGTTCTATTTCTCGTTAATCAGCTCCCAGAAATGTTATTTTTGCAGCAGTTTCAGTGAGAAGGTGTGTAACAAAAGGAAGGGTTTAGCTAGGGTTCTTGAATTTATCCCAATTTCCAACACGAAAATAACCACCGACTTCCAGAATTCATAACATTTGCTTCCTTCAGTCATGAAAGATTTTCTGGTATCCAGTCAGTATTTGACATTTTTTTCTCGTCATTTTTAGTTCCTAATCAATTTTCACACACTTCACAATCTTTCATAGCAGTTGCATGTTCGTTGCATTTGTTTATATAAATGTCTTTGTGACAATTTTAGTTTCAATTGCAGAAAATGGTTTCTTCAGGATCTTCTAGCCGAAACTCTCTGATCCGGATTGTAGCTATTGCTACTGCCGGTTCAGGTCTTCTGTATGCTAGAAGCAAACAAGATTCTAGTGAGCTCTCAATTTCCCGTTTCTGGTTTTTGTATTGCCTTTACGATTTCTGTAGATTATAATAAATTTGATATTCAAAATATTTTCTTTGTTTTTACTGCCCTGCATTTTCGTAGTGTGGAGAAAAAGCATGTTTCTTTTCATTTAGGATAGAAGTTCGATAACTATTGTTTTGAATTGTAGAAACAATGATGTCAATATCAATTCCTGCACCATTTCACCAGCCTATATCGGTGCCATGGCAAAGCTCACCAAGTTTCATTCTACACCCTTCATTTTTTTCGGATTATTCACAGTTTGGTTAGTCCTCCATTTTTCTTACATTGGAATGTCAACACTTTCTTTGACATTGCCTAGCTTCTGTTATTTATTATTTTCTTTGCGAATTTGAATATGTAGGAAATCTTGGTATTTTTTCTTCTAGAGTCAGTCCAGCTCCCCCAGGAGATATGAAGAAAGAAGCTCCTGCTGATGATAAAGATGCCTCAAAATTGTGTTGTGGATGTCTTGGTAGAGATACTATTGCCAATGCAGCTGCCATGGTTGGTCCTGCTGTTGTCAATCTATCAGTTCCTCAGGGTATATTTTGGAATTTTTTTCATCTTTTGAAAAATTTGAGACGTTTTCTTGGTATAGAGACTAAGAGGATTATTTGGGAATTTTGTTTTTTTGTAGGTTACTATGGCATTTCTACTGGGAAGGGCATAGGCTCCGGAACAATTATAGATGCAGATGGTACTGTCTTGACATGTGCTCATGTTGTGGTTGATTTCCAAGGCATGCGTGTTTTGTCTAAAGGAAAGGTTAGCGATTTTATAATACATGCATGGAATTTACACATCTACTTGTACCTAAATGATTCACCTCTCTGTCTGTTATTAGTTTGTACATGCATGCATTTATTGTCTTGTGTGTGATTATTATGTTTGTGAAAGAAAAATGGATGCCTTGAGTGGTTCTTTCCATGTTATTTATGCTCTTGAGTTTTCCTAGTTGTGGCATATTATGATTATGATTATGATTATTATTATTATTATTATTATTATTATTGGAATGATATGTATATTTGGACACATTATATCACTTGCTTGCTTATTTAAAATTTATTTTTGAGAGTTTCCTTTTATTGATCTGGAATTCATTTGTAAATTTTGAGATATTTTGAATGCTTTAGGTTGATGTAACTCTGCAAGATGGTCGGACTTTTGAGGGTACTGTGCAAAATGCTGATGTACATTCTGATATTGCTATTGTAAAGATCAATTCTAGAACTCCTCTTCCTGCTGCAAAACTTGGTTCTTCAAGCAAACTTCGTCCTGGGGATTGGGTGGTGGCAATGGGCTGCCCTCTTTCCCTTCAAAATACAATAACAGCTGGAATTGTAAGGTATTGAAATGCTTGTAATTGGTTCGGAATGTGCTCCTTCATTTGTACTCAGCATTCATTTTCTCTATTTGTTGTATTAATTTGATGATGCTGATTTGATTTCTTCTGGAATTAGTTGCATTGACCGTAAAAGCAGTGATTTGGGTCTTGGTGGGATGCGGAGAGAGTATTTGCAAACAGATTGCGCAATCAATGCGGTGATTCTCTCTCTTTCTCTGTGCGTAAGCATTTGCACATGTATAGATGTGCTGCTCTGTGTGTCTATGCAAATGCATGTTCTTATAAACAAACAATACACGCTATTGTGTAATGTGCTGCATGTGCTTCTTACTGAACGTTTATGCTGCGAAGTTGAAATGGTATTGGACTGGAAAGATTATAGAGGATATTGCTTGCAGTCATAAAGAGTTCATTCATTTTTTCATGGATGCAGTATAGAAGCAACTTAGTGTATGTTTAGTAGGCCAAATCTTGATAATATCAGTTGTCTTATCTTTGTACTTGACCAGTGAAGGCGAGTTGAGTTAGGTTATAAGTGTCCGGTTCTCCTAACTGAATAGATGCGTTTTGTGTGACAAGGCCCAAAACAAACCCATGTCAGGCTGTGCACCCAAATACTTAGTTGTTGGGATTGAGCTATTATACTTGGCCTTGCATTAGATTTCCTTGTGTAGAAGGGGGTATGTTGTTCATCGTTTTGATTATTTGGGTAGGGTGGAAAGCAGGAAAGTGGTTTTGGAAACATGTGTTTATGTGTTCTCATGCACTGGAATAAATTTGCCGTACTCTCATGGATTAATTAGCTGTTCATTTCTTCTGCTTGTGTATTTAGGGAAATTCTGGAGGGCCCTTGGTTAATACTGATGGAGAAATTGTTGGTGTCAATATTATGAAAGTATTGGCTGCAGATGGTTTAAGCTTTGCTGTACCAATTGATTCAGTTACCAAAATCATAGAGCACTTCAAAAAGAGTGGGTATGTTTTTAAATTCTGTGTTTGTACTTGCTATGGAATGCAAAGTACCTATGTTCTGTAGAGTACATGGAATAAATGTCTATGCTGTGCAGGAGAGTTATTCGGCCTTGGCTTGGATTGAAAATGCTTGATCTTAATGAGATGATTAGTGCTCAGCTTAAAGAAAGAGATCCCTCATTCCCTAATGTCAAAAGAGGTGTTCTTGTACCTATGGTACATATTCCATTCATCCCTATGCCTCTGTAAATTCCCTATGGATTTATCTTGAGAGCCATATGCATGTGAAATTTTAGTAATTTCAAAAGCATTTAAATCATAAATCCGATCAATATAACTTCTATCTTTCTCTGTTAATGACTTCAGTTAACTTTATATTATGATGCCTCTGGTGTTCAATAATCATTGTTTTTTTGTTAAACAGGTAACTCCAGGGTCACCTGCTGATCATGCCGGGTTCCATCCAGGTGATGTGGTTATCAAATTTGATGGGCACCCTGTTGAAAGCATCAAGGAGGTATACGATCATTTCTTTCTTTCTTTTTCTTTTCTTTCTTCCTTATGCAGGGTGACACCTGACAACTTGAAAGTTTCTGTTGACACCAAACCGTTGAATGGCTGAAATTAATGTTAGATTAACATTTACTAATGATTTTTTGGGCAGATCATAGAAATAATGGGGGACGGAGTTGGGAAACCCTTGAATGTTGTTGTGCAAAGAGCAGACGATAAATTGGTGACTTTGACTGTAATTCCGGAGGAGGCCAATCCAGATATGTGATTTTTCAAAATGGTATACACACAATTCTTCTTCTTTTAGCGATGTATGTGTACACAGAAGGATTTAACAATTGTAGAACGAAAATAGCAACTGTTGTTTTCTCCGGACTTTTTGTGGTCATTGTGGATTCTTCAATGTCAAATTAGTTTCCAGAAATACACACACACACACACACACACACACGAAGAGAGAGATCTTTTACATGAACGACACTTGCGTTTTTTATTATTATTACTATTTTATTTTTTGAATTAGTGTTTGTTTTATTTCATATTTTTTGGTGTGAGTGGAATTGTTCTATGCATAAAATCAATATAGATGATTAAAAGCTCTATAGCTGATTCTCATTACTTTGATTACTCATCAGTATATGTACACGCTTTTCTTAATCTCTAAGAGGAAAGTTATTGAAATATAACACAAAATTAAATATTAATGATTGGCTTAAAAAGTATGTATTATCTTCAATCTAGAAATGTTTTTCAGGCTTGAGGAAATTGTAATACTCAAGCTGATTCATCTGACCACTTTTTACAGGGTTGAACTAGCATTTCTAATATCTGCATTAGAAATCAAGAAATGTTGGTACCAAGTTTATGACCAAATTCCCAGAAACATTTCGTGCAATTTTAATTGATGCCAAATGTTTAAAATTGTACGAAATGATAGGAAAAATAAATTTGACTAAGCTAAATAATAGAATTGATTTTGAATTATTTGCCATTCCTGCTAACAATTATAACTGTGTTCTTATGTCTGCCAAAGCCAGTTGGGTACTGTACAACTTCAGGCAGTCCAAAGTGAGCCACTGACCACTCTGACCTGAAAATACCTGGACAATACACCTAGAAATAGTATTGTAATTTTCCACAAATAGTTGAAAATGTTGGCTTGACACCATAGAAACGGAATGACCTGAAAGAATTACCTCTGATGAATTTAAACGATGAAATAGCCGATGAATAATTGGAATGATTAGATTCCGCACGGTTTCCAAGGACCCTGAATCAATATTGAGACCAAATACATGTCTAGTTAGTTCCCTTAGTCACTTGAAGCAGTTAGCCAATGTGCATTGGAATAGAATGACAGGCTCTAGATTTCTGCCCAATCGTCTCCTCACCTCACCTGCAGTCAATTGCCCGTTTAGATGCAAACATTACAAATAAAGTTTTAACCTTTTCTTTCAAGAGCAATCTTACAGGTAAAAAATAAAAACTGCTTTCTAAGCAGGACGACCTATTTTTCAAATGTTCTTTTCAAAAGTTTATTTTTTCTTTATATTAAAATAATATTATATTTTAGTATTTATAACAAAATATATTAAAAATAGATATATAAAAATCACACTTTCAAATTATATTAAATATAATTACCCTACCAATTGCAAAAGTGATGTATCTACAGTATTAAAAGCCCGAATCAGTCTAACCTTATATAACTAGAACTAGAACTATATATATATATATATATATATATATATATAGTTAGGTAGGTAGGTAAGGTAATTTTTTTAAAGAATAATACATAAATGTGGAATTCAAATAACCTATCACACAAGTGAAATTTGAACGGACTTCCGTGAAAATAAAATAAAATAAAATAAAATATTTTTTACTGTTGATACAAAAAAATGTCACGGTGATTTTTTTACACTAACAGATTTTATCTTTTTCTTGTCCTTTAATTTGAGGTTGCGAAATACCCATACAAGAAGTGTTCCGGGCGACGTTGATGCGATGGTTGGTCAGGTTTGAGTGTGTTTGTGATTGGACTTGTGGAGAGATCCAAGCTACCTACGTACCCCTTTTCCTTCCTCCTTCTCTCGTTTCCTCTCTCCTCTGGTTCCTCCGTTGCTCTCTCTTCTGGTTCCTCCATTTCTCTCTCTTCTGGTTCTTCCGTTTCTCTCTCTTCTTCTTCTTCGTTGGTGGTTGGAGGATCAAGTCACACGTAGTTCTTTGGTGGGAAAATGATGGTGATAATATAGAGGAGGTGGTGAGCTGGCAGGCTAGAATGGCCAGATGGCGGTTCCAAGGACATGTGTTACTGCATGGCTGACATGCCCAGGGTGACCTATTGCAAAGTTAAAGGGCGTGGAGAATGGTGACACTGTTCCTTGCCACGTCATCCTTAAGTCCCTGACTGTCCGCACCTCTGAACGGGGCTTTCGACTCCCCCGAGTGAAATCTTCTGGCTCTCAAGAGATCTTCACGTAGCAGGTTGTAGCCTTGGTGTCGTCATGAGGTGGAGGGGTGGCGACTAGTATATCCCGAGTGTCTATATGTCTGTATTTCTGCGTAGTAGACCGTTGAGCCGATTCCCTGACTAGTTGTCTCGGTCTATTGGCCCGATCATCTTCTCAGAACGACGTCGTATAAGTGCTGGATATGTGCATGTAATAAGTTTGGACAAGGGCGTGGAGATGGATCTGAACCACTGGACTGGACATTAGTAAAATCCTCCAATATTAATAATTTTAGATCTCAAATAATTATTATCAAATATTGAGTCCTTAACAACAGCTATTCTTAGTATGGCCTTTATGTTACACTCTTAAATATTGAAGTGTGCTTACTTGAAGAAATAAAGTGTGGGTTTCTAATTTCGAAATAACTTAGTTCGGTGGCCAAATAAGTTTTGTCTCATTGTACAATTTTGTAGGGATTGAAGCCGTCTTTTTGATAAGCTTAAGCCAAGGAAAAACTAACAAAGCGTATCGTAGTAATATGAGAAAGCTGACCTTGGGTTAGAGCACTCGGCGTGTTAATAGGCTGAGCTGTTGCGCATAAATGATGGCCCATAATGTTTTGTCATGCGCCCACCAAACATAAACTTATAAACCTAAGATTAGTGGATGGGCCATTTGCGCGCTTAATAACATAAGTTGATGGTCCTAACACTTATAAGCCCAAACTTCTCTGTAGCTCTTTTGGTGAGCTTACGCCACCTGTTTTGCCAATTTTAATTAAGTTACAATATTGTGATGATCGAGATAACACACTGGTACATTTTTATTAGCATTTGGATTTTATGATAAAAAATTCTTGTTAAATTATCTAAACTTTCTTGATAATAGTAACTAATTAAATTTCTTAGATGTCTCCATTAATTTAGTAATGTAAATGAAAATGTCTTCATCAAAATTTTTTTTTAATATCATCTTAAAAATAAAATGAAAAAAGCATTCGACAACTTTGCTTAAATACGTATTAGATTATTTTTTGATGTTATAATTTATTTATTTAAACTTTTAATATGTCAAGCATTGTTTATGATACGTAAATACATACATACATACATACATATATTATTGAAATTCTTGAATCTAATAGTATGCACATATATATATATATATATATATATATACACATATGAGATAGGATTTTTGGCATCACTTTTTTAACACAAATTGTTATACAATTTTTAAACTATTAGATTAATATACATTAAGTGATTGAGATTTAATATAATTATATATACTTAATGTATTTTTGGGATACAATTTTAATTATTTAAATAAGATGACGTAGAGAAGGGGTGCTCAAGTCGCCCCCTTATTTTTTTAAGTCCCTTGAAATAATTGGCCCTCCTAAGGAGAGGTCTATTCTTAATTATATAACTTTTCACCATTCTTTCCTCGTTTGACGTGAGAATGGTCTTTTTATTCATAAACATACTGATCATTTTTTTCTACTTATTAACGGCCCCTAAATTTCCTATATGATGGTCCGCTAGGCTCTCTAGTCATAATCAGAGTAATAAAAGAGGAAGGGTCTGGCTCTAATACTAAAATTGACGCAATAAAAACATGTTTAGAATCAGGAATTGATCTAACAATCAACTCCTATACTTGAAAGAGGAAGGGTCTAGCTCTAATACTAAATTAACGTGATGAAAACATGTTTAGAGCCAGGAATTGATCTAACAATCAACTTCTACACTTGAAATCCTCCAAGAAATTTGAAAAAGTTAGAATTTAGAAAGAAAAAAAATTGTATTAATTATGTAAAAATTAGAAACCCTAATAGTAAAGCCTTTTTTATATAAACAAATTAAGACTAAGTTCAATTACAATAATAACCAAAGATTTAATTTACAAATAATACCAAACAAGGGTAAAAATATTAAATATACGATCTATTTAGTCAAATAAATTGAGCAATTTATTTGACCAATTGCCGAAAGACCCTCTTTAAAAGTTTTCTAAAAGAAAAATGATAGAATGAAATGAGGGGCTTGTCCGACTAAAGGTTTGAGTGCTCTTTGAAAAATTAGACTGCGGGATTCGAACAAATGCCATGAGTTGCTTGAAAGAAAGATTTCAAACTTACAAATAAATTGGACTCCTAAGTTCGTTCCAACAAATCAGAAAATTTGTTTGAATGAATTTACTTGTACTATCTAAAACGCGTAACTTATAGATTCGTTCGAACAAATCAAAAAATTCACATGAATATGGTTCTTGTGTGGGACATCCATGTCATATAAGATTAATTCGATAGCTAAAAAATTGTGTAAGAAATTGTTAAAAAAATAAAATTAAAGGCACTTGAGCATAACCCTATAGATATATAGATATAAATATAGATTGAAAAATAATTCTTGTCGTGTTAAAAGTTTAAAATAATTAATTATAACATTAAACATGTTTTGGTGCTCTTTGCAGTCCTTTTTCAAATGACCCTACAAACCTTAACTTCTAATTTCTAGTAAGTGATTGAATGCTTCTTCATTTTCTCTCCCTTCTTTTTATTTTCAGGAAGGTATTGTTAAGTGTGGAATTAGGAACCTTTCTAAAGTAAACAATTTTGTTTTTAATTTTTAAATTAATGGAGACATCTAACAAATCTGATTAATTAATATTTGAAAAAAAATTAAATAATTTATATTATTAACATTTTTTTTTTAGTTTTGCCCCAACTTCATCTCGAAGTTTATTGTTATGAAACTCTAAATGTTCCGTGTCAAAAGTTATTGGAGAGTGGTCAAAAATTATTTTATCCTATATCCTTATTTTTAAAATAAATTATTTTTTATTTTAAAATCAATTATATGAAAATTATTTTAATTTGTAATTGATTATAAGATAATAAGATATTTTCTAGTTTCCTCTCTTTTCTCTCTTTTTTTTATTTTCTTCTCTTTATTTTATTTTACACACACACACACCAAAAATAAAAAATAAAAAAAATAAAATAAAGGAACTACATTATACATCCTAAGTTAATAAACCTTAGATAACAAATATTACAGATTTATTTTCAAATTTCAGGGATCCCTTTATTTTATACAAAACTTATCCAGTAGACACTTATAAATGAGTTCTTTTTCTTTTTTTTTTTAAAGAAAAATCGTGTCTAACAACGAGAGAATATATGGAAAAATTAAAAAAAAAAAAAAAAGATCAAATCACATAAGAATATAATGAACCTTACCCAAAGCAAAAGTAAAAAGTTCGAACAAAGGAAGAGACCCTGGAAAAAAACAAAGAAATACTCACATTAATTATATCGATAATTAATTATTATATAATTAAACTAATTTATATGAATTAATGTGTCACTATAATATATTTTTAATTTTTTTTTATATTTTTAACTAAAAATTTTTTTAAAAAATTACATAAAACATGTGACAAGAATATATAATTTTGTCACATTAATTATATCGATAAAATTAATATTTTGATAATTTATTTAGATTAAATTTGTTTTTAATAGTATTCTTTATGAGAACGTGTCGCGGGAAATATGGAGACCATATTAACGTAGCCTCCAGATAAAAAGAAAATATCCTGTGGAAAATATGAAAAGAGCATAAACGTAGGTTCCGGGAGAAAATGAATAGCGTCTCTTTATTTAGAGCGATCCCTGAAACAAAACCCAAGTGTCAGTCATGGCTATCTCAGTTTTTCTCTTTCTTTTGTCTCTCTTGCAAACTTGTGCTCCATCTTCATCAACATCATTCCGTGTTCTTGAAAGAGGAGACTCCCTCAATCAGAAAACAAATGACACTTTGATTTCTCCCAACAA
>JAVXUL010000009.1:883000-900431 GCA_035590515.1 Trichilia minutiflora | reverse complement strand
CTGAATCATTCCATGTTACCTTATCAACTGAATCATTCCATATTAACCGCGAGAAAGATTCACGGATAACTTTTACATTAACATATATATATATCTTATAACTCCTTCTAACAGCCTATGCATCCTGTTATCGTTTCCGCTTGAATGATCTATTAATCCAATTGGCAAAAGATTATAAATTGATCAACTTTTTCTGTTTTGACTGGCGATTGAGAATAGATGGACTTTATCTAGCACTTATTCTACTGATGGAATATATTACCACTTTAGCTATAAGTACTCGGAATTATTGACCATTCCATTTTCTGATGTTAGTGATGTATAGGGGCCAAATACGATCATTTTATTCTCGGGACCATTTACTTTTTTTTTTTTTTTCATTACGCGGGAATTAGAATTAATTCTTGTTTATCTAGTTCTCTCCGTGGGGGTGGAAGAAATGTCTTTATTCAGCTACGAAGTCTTCAAATGCATTCGTGGGTGCGTGAGTTGCCGTGGAAGAAGCAGCGAAATTTGCTGATGGTTTGAGAATAAGGATGGCAAAATCGATCTGTTTTTTTCATTCATGGACTCGAAACTTGGATGAAGTAGGACGACCATCGGATCAACGTAAAAATTTGAAAATTGTCATAGTTGAGGTGGATTGGAGTTGTAATAATCCGAATTTAAAATGAATCTGAAATTTAATCACCGTTTATCATCAAAAGTTTTTAATACTATTTTACACCAATATTATTAAAAATTTCATTCAATTTTAGTACTATTATAATTATTATATGACTAACTAATTTTTGTACCATAATTATAATAATACTATTACAGATAGAATTTTAATGGTCAAATTTGAATTGCGGGTACATGCGGATTTCATTAAAATTGCATCCGGCCTACAATCCATACGGATTTTTAAAATGCTAAAATATATTCGATTGATTCTTTTAAGCATGCAGGCCAAGCCAAGTGCCTTTTTTTTGGCCATCTCTATTAATTGAGAATTTTCCAGCGACATATTATAAACTCTCTGATGAAGTAGCAACATGAATTTGATGTTTTCTTTTAATTTTGGATGGATAATTCTTTTTCAATGAATAATGATTTTTAGGTTGCTTAATTGTGAGATGATCGATGGTGCAAAATGATTTCTTATGAAGATTATAATATTATAACTAGAGTCAGCTGAAAATTCGGATACATATTACTGCAGCACTGCTCGTGAAATAAATAAAAGCTTGGTTAAATTTTGAATGTGATGTTTGTAATTAGATATTGATTTTAATTGGTAACTTGATTATGAATAAAAAAAATGAGAGAAATTGAGAGCAAATTCTTGAGTTTGATTGTTAAATTGATTAGAAAGAAACCAGTGAAAAGGATAGATATTGAAAGTGAATCAATGAGAACAAATCGTTGGCTAAAATGGTATATTTAATTGATTACATACAATGACCAAAAGATTATTTATAGAAATAAATTATATTTAGTATTAAGGTATCTTGATTTACAGTTAATATAAATTATATTTGCTGAATTTTAAACAGTTTTTTGGTATATTTATCTTTTGAAGATACCTTTATTAGTGAATATTTTATTGGCGTTTGTCTTCAAATTCTCTTTCGATGTTCATTTCTGTTTGGCAAGCGAAGCGAGAGAATGGAGAGAAAAGATAATGTTTAATTTATTTTTTTCTTAAGGGTGTTAGTTTGAAGGGAAATGCCGCACGGGACAACAAGATGAACCCGAGCCATTTGTTCTAAGCCATTCGAAACGATGACGAATAGAATAGGGCCAACTTTACATGGTGTAACAGTAGCAAGCAGCGGGGTTCTTCCAAATATCAATCCAGTCCTTTTCCCCGAGAAGGCTTCTGAAGCTCAAAAAACTCCAAAAACTCACCCCCAAAAGACTAAATTTCATAACTGCACCAACAATATCAATAAAATATTAGAACCATTTCTTGTAGTTTTGGCTCCTATTAGTGTAAAATTGTTTTTGGTCAGATTTTCCTGACTCTCTAGCATTGATATCTATTTAACTGTCTTCCATTGCCAAGTTAACAAAAGCTGAATTGAGCTTGTAAGTTTATTACCAGTAAAGAATAAGAGAAAATATATTCTTTTGGGACTTGATGCTACCACGTATGAAATTCCGGCAAAAATGTGGAGAATTGGTGGGAAGGGTCTAATCTTATCATCCACGTCCTTGATTTCCTACACCTTTTTGTATTAGGAAATTATTTTTTCTTGCTTAAGTTCTGACATTCTATTTGAAATGACAGAAATACTAGTTATGTTAAACGGGTAAAAACTTAAAATTAGAGTATTTCAGTCATTTCAATATAGGTGGCACGACTTATTTTATAAAACTTTGTCGTTATTTGAAAATATTTAAAAGCTCAGAGGTCAGGAATGTGGATAATAATCTGACTTTTTGTAATTAAGTATTGAGGGCAGTTTGGTGATCTGGGTGCTGTAATTAAATATGGAAAAGGTTCTATTTCTCGGTAAGCGGTTACCAGAAATGTTATTTTTGGAATAGTTTCAGTGTGACTGTCTGCGACGGAAGGAAGGGTTTAGCTAGGGTTATTGAATTTATCCCAATTTCCAACTCGAAAATAACCACCGAATTTCAGAATCCATAGCATTTGCTTCCTTAAACTCACACATGAAGGGTTTCCTGGTATCCCGTCAGTATTTTACATTTTTTCTTGTCATTTTTTAGTTCCTAAACTATTTTCACACAGTTAACAATTTTTATAACAGTTGCTTGTTCATTACATTTGTTTATATAATTGTTTTTGTGACAATTTTAATTTAAATTGCAGAAAATGGTTCCTTCAGGATCTTCTAGCCGAAACATTTTGATCCGGATTGTAGCCATTGCTACTGCCGGTTCAGGTCTTCTGTATGCTAGAAGCAACCAAGATTCTAGTGAGCTCTCAATTTCCCTTTTATGGTTTTTGTATCGCCTTTATGATTTCTGCAGATTATAATAAATATGATGTTCAAAATATTTCTTTGTTTTTACTGTCCTGCATTTTCGTGGTCTGGAGAGAAAGCATGTTTCTTTGCATTCAGGATAGAAGTTCGATAACTATTGTTTGAATTGTAGAGATAAGGATATCAATATCAATTCCTGCACCATTGAGCGAGCCTTTATCGGAAACATGGCAAAGTTCACGAAGTTTCATTCTACACCCTTCATGTTTTTCGGATCATTCACAGTTTGGTAAGTCCTCCATTTGTCTCATATTGGAATAACAACACCTTTGCTGCTTTTAAATATTTTAAACTTTACATTGCCTTGCTTCTGTTATTTATAATTATGTAGGAAATCTTGGTATTTTTTCTTCTAGAGTCAGTCCACCTCCACCAGGAGATGTGAAGAAAGAAGCTCCTGTTGATGATAAAGATGCTACAAAATCGTGTTGTGGATGTCTTGGTAGAGATACTATTGCCAACGCAGCTGCTAGTGTTGGTCCTGCTGTTGTCAATCTATCAGTTCCTCAGGGTATATTTTGGAATTCTCTGTCTTTTAAACAATTTGACATGTTTTTTTGGTATAGAGACTAAGGGGATTATTTGGGAATTTTGTTTTTTGTAGGTTACTATGGCATCTCTACTGGGAAGAGTATAGGCTCTGGAACAATTATAGATGCAGATGGTACTGTCTTGACATGTGCCCATGTTGTGGTTGATTTCCAAGGCATGCGTGCTTCATCTAAAGGAAAGGTTAGCGGTTTTATAATACATGCATGCAATTTACACATCTATTTGTACCTAAATGATTCAACTCTGTGTCTGTTATTAGTTTGTCCTTGTATGCGTTCGTTGTCTTGTGTGTGATTATTATGTTTGCGAACAAAAGATGGATGCCTTGTGTGGTTCTTTCCATGTTATTTATGCTCTTGAGTTTTCATGGTTGTGGTATATTATTATTATGATTGGGTAAATTTGGAAACATTATATCAGTGATTTGCTTATTTAAAATTTATTTTTGAGAGCTTCCTTTTATTAATCTGGAATTCACTTGTAAATTTTGAGATTTTTTGAATATGTCAGGTTGATGTAACTCTGCAAGATGGTCGGACGTTTGAGGGTACCGTGCTAAATGCTGATTTACATTCTGATATTGCTATTGTCAAGATCAATTCTAAAACTCCTCTTCCAAGTGCAAAACTTGGTTCTTCAAGCAAACTTCGCCCTGGGGATTGGGTTGTGGCGATGGGCTGCCCTCTTTCTCTTCAAAATACAGTAACAGCTGGAATTGTAAGGTATTGAAATGCTTGTAGTTGGTTCAGAATGTGCTTCTTCATTTGTACTCAACATTCATTTTCGGTATTTGTTGTATTAATATTGATGATGCTGATTTGATTTTTCTGGAATTAGTTGTGTTGACCGTAAAAGTAGTGATTTGGGTCTTGGAGGAATGCGGAGGGAGTATTTGCAAACAGATTGTGCAATCAATGCGGTAATTCTCTTTCTTTTTTTCTGTGTGTAAGCATGTGCACATGTATAAATGTGCTGCTCTGTTCTGTCTATGCAAATGCATGATCTTATAAGCAAACAATACACACTATTGTGTAATGCGCTCCATATGCTGCTGACTGAACTTTTATGCTGTGCTAAAATCATATCTTAATATCTAAATTGAAAAACTATTTTCTAACATTATTCTTTATCAGCATAATTTTTAACTTTTACTTCAAAAAGGAAGCGAGTTAGAAAAAAAGAAAAGCAACTTGGCCAAAATTAAACAAAGTGACTTAGACAAATGTTTTTGTCAATAACCTCAGACCAATCAATCAAATATTGATTAATACGTAATCGATCAAACACTATTTGAAAACTGCTCTTCTACTCAGAAATGAAATGTTCCAATGATCTATTGGTCCTAGTCTCACAGGCGATCATTTTCTTTGATGTTGTCAATGCCATTAGCTAGTGAATTAACGGGCTTTTCTGATCGGCCCGGTTGGGCTTTAGGTGCTGTTCACTGGGTATAAGTTCATTCCTTTTACTACTCCACCCCTTTGTCCTCTTAGTGTGCCTAATGGTCTTTAGAAATAAAGAAGTCTACAAAATCTCAATACTCTTCTCAATAGTTTTAATGTCTAAAAAATCTTAAACTTTATCAATTATTGGTCTATAGAACCTGAAACTATGCTCATTATCCTTAAAGTCTACAGAACCTTAAACCATACCCTATTACCACAAATGTCACACCCCAAATCCATAATTCCAAATTCTGATCCAATTGAAAATTTTTAATCAAGTCCTCAATTTCTTAATAATTAAACAGTATACTCTTTTATAATCTAAATTACAAGAAAATGATCCATCTTTTCTCGGGATGTTACAGTTAGAAGTTGAAATGGTATTGGGCTGGAAAGATTAGAGGATACTGCTTGCAGGCATAAGGAATTCATTCATTAAGTCATAGATGCAATATAGAAGCAATTTAGTGTATGTTTAGTAGTCCAAAACTTGATAATGGTTGTCTAATCTTTGTACTTTATTTCAACTCACATGACCAGTGAAGGCGAGCTGAGTTAGGATATAAATTTTGGGTTCTCCTAACTGAATAGACAAGTTTGGGTGACAAAGCCCAGAACAAATGCATGTCGGTCTGTGTCCCTAAAGCGGATAATATCTACTTAGTTGTTGGGCTTGAGCTATTACATTTGGCCTTGTATTAGATTTCCTCGCATAGAAGATGGTATATTGTTCATCGGTTTGATTATCTGGGTATGTGTTCTCACACACTTGAATAAATGTACCATTCTCTTGTGGATTAATTAGATTTTCCTTTCCTCTGCTTGTGTATCATAGGGAAATTCTGGAGGGCCCCTGGTTAATATTGATGGAGAAATTGTTGGTGTCAACATTATGAAAGTATTGGCTGCAGATGGATTGAGCTTTGCTGTACCAATTGATTCAGTTGCAAAAATCATTGAGCACTTCAAAAAGAGTGGGTACGCTTTTATGTTTTGTGTTTGGACTTGCTATGAAATGAAAAGTACCTATGTTATGTAGAGTACAGGGAATGAATGTCTATGCCGTGCAGGAGAGTTATTCGGCCTTGGCTTGGATTGAAAATGCTTGATCTTAATGAGATGATTAGTGCGCAGCTTAAAGAGAGAGATCCGTCATTCCCTAATGTCAAAAGAGGTGTTCTTGTACCTATGGTACATATTCTATTCATCTCTATCCCTCTCTATATTCCCTGTAGATTCACCTTGAGAGCCATGAATGTGAAATTTTAGTAATTTCAAAAGCATTTAAACATAAATCTGATCAATATGACCTCTATCTTTATTTCTGTTAATGATTTTAGTTAACTTTATATTACGATGCATTTGATTTTCAATAATAACTGTTTTTTTGTTAAACAGGTAACTCCAGGGTCACCTGCTGATCGTGCTGGATTCCATCCAGGCGATGTTGTTATCAAATTTGATGGGCAACCTGTTGAAAGCATCAAGGAGGTATCCAACCATTTCTTTCTTTCTTTTTCTTTTCATTCTGTCTCATGCAGGTAACTTGAAAGTTTGCATTGGCACCAACCTATTGAATGGCTTAAATTAACCTTTGATGAACATTTACCTATGATTTTTGGGCAGATCTTAGAAATAATGGGAGAGAGTGTGTGTTAACATTTACTTGTGATTTTTGGGCAGATCATAGAAATAATGGGAGATAGAGTTGGGAAACCTTTGAAGGTAGTTGTGCAAAGAGTAGACGATAAATTGGTGACTTTGACTGTAATTCCAGAGGAGGCCAATCCAGATATGTGATTTTTCAAAATGTTACACACACATTTCTTCTTTTATTTTAGTGATTTTAGTGATGCATGCAGACACAGAATGACCAGCAATTGTAGAACGAAAATGGCAACTGTTTTCTTTGGACTTTTTGTGGTCCCATTTTGTATGCACATTGAAGAACTTAAATTACAACTGTTTTCTCTGGACTTTCTGTGGTCCCATTTTTTATGGATTCTTCAATGTCAAATTAGTTTCCAGAAACAAATAAAATCTATATCTCTCTACGTCGGCGTGTGAAGAGAGGGATCTTTCACATGAATAACACTTGTGTTTTTATTTTATTTTTGAAACCGGTGTTTGTTTTCTTTTGTATCCTTTGGTGTGAATGGAATTGTTTGCAGTTTGTTTTCTCTTGTAGTTTTTGGTCTGAATGGAATTGTACCATGCATACAATCAAATATAGCTGACTAAAAGCTCTAGCTGATTCTCATTTACCTTTACTACTCGTAGTATATGTAGGAAGGTTATAACACAAAATTTAACATTAATTAATGACTGTCTTAAACAGAAAATATTATCTTCAATCTAGAAAGGTTCCACAGGCTTGAGGAAATTGTAATATTCAAGCTGATTCATCTGACCACCTCTTGCAGGGTTGAACTCGCATTTATAATAGCTGCATTACAAATGAAGAAACATTGATACTGAGTTGATGGCCAAATTTCAAGAAAAATTTCTTGAAAATATTTCATTGATGCTAAATGCTGAACATTGGATGAGATGCAGGGCAAAAGAAATTTGATTAAAGCTAAATAATAGATTGATTTTGTATTACCTTCCATCCTTTCCAACAATTATAACTGTGTTCTTCTGTTTGCCAAAGCCAACTTGGTACTGCACACCTTCAGGCAGTCGAAACTGGGCCACCGACCACTCTGAGGTGAAATACTTGGGTAATACACCTGGAAAGAAAATAGTATTGTATTTAGCCAAACTTTTCAAAAATGTTGGTTAAGACTCCTATAGAAACTTGCTATTTCATTCAACACAATGAATCGGAAGAAATTACCTCTGATGAATTTAAATGATGAAATAGCTGATGAACTATTATTCAAATGATTTGATTCAGGCACGGTTTCCAAAAATCCTGAATCAATCTTGAGTCCAAAGACATGTATAGTGCCCTTGTCACTTGAAGCAGCTAGCCAATGTGCATTGGAACAGAATGATAGGCTGTAGATTTCTGCTCTATCTGCTCCTCTCCTCACCTGCAGTTTAAATGGAAACATTACAAAAAACTTTGTACTGCTTCAAACACATCAGACGTCAGAACCTTTCTTTCAGGTAATATTATAATTTAGTATTTATAATTAAATATATTAAAACATATTTTCAAATTTCCATTATCCAAATCATGATCAACCAAAAATATCACCACATCTGCAACAAATTGCGAAAGCTAAAATACTTAGAAAGAAGGTGCTTCTTTTAAAGAATCATTTTTTTAAAAGTATTTTTTCTAACCGAACAAAAGCAAAATAAATATAATTACCCTACCTCTTGCAAAAGTGATCCATCCATAGTATTGAAAACCCGAATCAAAGTTCCCTTACAGCTTGCCGTGGCCAAGAATCTTCCATCCAAAGTCATCCCGAAACATGCAATTCCTGAATCGTGCGCGATTATAAACTTCGTCCTCTTCGACCCGTAATTCTCAACCCTAACTTGTCCTTTAAGCAACCCAGGACACGCCATTATCATCGGACCGGCGTTCTGAGACACTTCGCATAAACCCTTAGGGTTTTCCACCGTGTCAATCCGATTCAACACCTCCAAGCCAAAGAAGTTGTAAACGTAAACTCTCTGCGGCAAAACGACGACGATTCGATCCTGTCGAAGCTTTACGTTTTTCACTTCCGAACGAAACGACAGCTCACCCAGATACCGATTGTCGTGGTCGTCCCAGATCATCACCTTTTTCTGTTGGTTCCCGGCGTTGACTAGGCATATGATGTTCGACTTGAAGAGCAGGGAGACCAGTCGGATGCCGCCATTTGGGCCGTCAAAGTCACGACGCATGATGGGTTCGTACGGGTCAGATAAGTAGACTCGGAAACCCATGTCTGTCCCCGCCGCGAAGCAACCGTGGTCCTGGTTGATAAATACGCCGTGGATGGTGGTCGGCACGGATCCGTTCATGGTGATATCAGTTCGGTTTCTGTCCGGATCAGCGAAAGCCTGCCACGAAGAAGACGGAGATAGGTCTTCCAATTCGGGTTCGGATTCGGACGCGAATTGGGACATAACGAGGGTTTAAGAGTAGAGGGTTGAAAATTTTTTCTGTATTCTTGTTGATGGAAGTAAAGTAAAGCTTAAACAGATTCCTGGTTTAGCTTTTATTTCCATTGGAATATTTCTTTTTCTTTTCGGATTAAACTGTTTTCTTATTGGTTTGGATAAGAGAGTTTGATTCCTAAATAAATACGAGTTCGAAACAAATTCTATTCTAATTTAATTTACATGAAAGTAAAGTAAAATTATTTCATCATTTTCATTAGAGAATTGTTATTAAAACAAATGATTAAAAAATCTTTTTTATTTAAACACGTAGTTAAAAGAATATTTAAATTTTAGAATAATTTAACAGCTGGTTAATTTCCAAAAAACTAAAAGACATGATTTAAAATGGTTTATAAAAGAAGAGAAAGAGAATTTTTTTTTTTTTTTTTAATAAATTATTGTTGCAAAATTAATTATTTATCAGGAAATTGTAGATTAAGCTCATCAATTGAATGGATAACCTTCCAATATATTTAATTCCTCCATTCGACATGGTGTGGAATGATGAAAACATGCAAAGCAAAGCAAACAAAAACAACAACACTTTTCCCCTCTTCATCGCATTGCATGCATCCACAAACAACATCACATCATTTAATCTTCCTCCTCCATGTCCGAATCAGCTAGCTCCCACCCTCCCACGACGTTGTCTGAGTCAGCAAAAGCTATCCCTGCAGCGTCGTTGTCTAAGCCAGCAAGTTCCATCCCTCCAGCGGCAGCAAGCCCTCCGGCGGCGACACCTCCTAACACTCCAGCTCCAACTCCAAGACCTAGTCCAGTCATAATTTTCTTAGTAACACTTCTCTTATTTTGCCGCTTGGGTGTTGGTAACGCAACAGGTTGTGGGGCCGTAAATCCTGCCGGCCCTGGTCCTGGCGGCGTTGGTGGCCCTGCGTATCCTGCCGGCCCTGGCCCTGGTCCTGGTGCTGCTGATCTCATAGCACCATTATCATATCCTGGCGGTGGCGGCGGAGGGTAATTAGATCCTCCTGTTGGTGCCTGGAAAACTGCGTTTGGTGCACATCCTCCTGATAGTGAAGGTGGTGCGGGGTAAGGTTTAGATTGTCCAGGCGGAGGATACCCTCCGGGCGCCGGGTATGCAGAGTTTGGCGGTGGATACCCTTCTGGCGGCGGATATGCTGGAAAATTCCCATGTGAATGATGATGATGATAATGATCCTGTGGCAGCGGCGCATACCATGATCCCCCTGGCGGTGGATAAGCTGAGCCAGCATGTTCAGGTGGTGGATACCCTCCTCCATGAGGTGGAGGATATCCTCCTGGCGAATAAGCTGGTGGGTAACTACCTGGATGATTCTGTGTCAGCGGCGGCGGAGCATATGCCATTCCATGATTTGTCGATGGGCCAAACTTGTACGCAATGTGCAATGTACCTTTCGTTCTCCCCCCCGGCGTGGTGATCTTGTAGCTCATAGCTCGTTCTTCAACTCCGTTATCCTGAGAGAGCATATCTTTTACAGGAATGCAGACTTCTCCGATAATGCAACCTCCAAAACATCCTCCGTTAGATTTTAAGCTGATGATAACATTAAGATTGTTGTGGATGGCTACAGTTTCATCGACATTGAATCTCATCCTCTGATTCCAAACGGGTTTTTTCCCACATTCTTTGTCCACACAAGTTGTCTGAATTTCTTCGGAGACTGAAACGATGGCGTATACATTCATCTTGGTTAACAATCTAGCATTCTTGAGATCATCAGCAGACAACACTGTTATATCCAAAATTCTCATCCCCACCATGTTTGATCGTGATATCACGATGGACGATGATGAAGACAGAATTTTGGGGGAAAAGGCCGGGAGAGAAATGTGAATGGATTTCACTGGGTTTGTTGAAGGAAAGATTTGGTGGGTGGTTAACCACCAAATTAATGGAAGGCAATTGCTAATTAAATGTTGATTAACAAAAAAATAAGCACAGTTGGAGGATGTTGGAGGAATTGTAAAATGAAGCGTTGGAGATAGAAATATATATATATATATAGTCGATAGAATTTGTTGAGCGCTGAATTTTAGGTCAAACAACGGACTTGGAATAATTATTAATTTTCTTTTTAGAATTTGCTGTTAAATGTTAATGACAACATATTCAGGGGTGACCAATGCAAAGATGGAAAAACGAGATTAAACCTTATTAATAGGTTTTAACATTAACAGAGCAAGTTTGATTGTCTAATTTATATTACTTGTTGAATTTAAATGATGTTTAATCATTTATTTTGAACTCTTTACGTTTTTATTTAAATATGAGTAAAAAAAATATACGCACTTTTAAAATTTAGCCAAATAAATATTTTTAATTTTTTTTGTTTTAAAAATATTTACAAAATAATTATAATTAAAAGAATATTATAATAATTATAATATAAAAATATAAAAAATTATTTAAATTAACAAAAATTTTAACAAACAAGAATTTGTTTAAGTATTTTTAAAATTAAGGAATCTAACAATGTATATTTAATTCAACTTAAAGCGTGTGTGTGTTTCCTCAAAAATTTCTTAAAATTAAACATTAAGTTGGACTCCTTTTCAAATTAGAATCTCGCAATAATAATATTTGGGCTTGTGTTACCCCAATGACCCATTAAATGAGGTACTGGTTTGATGATGATAGAATCCTAATTTGCAAAATATTAGTACTACGGAAAAAAAATATTACCACAATTTCTCTAGAAATCAAAGTAAATTTATTTGGCATTATTATGCAAGCAAAAGAGTTAATCTTAAATAAGAAAGACATTCAACTGCTGGCATCTAAAACTATTGATCTTTCAAGGAAACAAAATGGAAAATTGTCTCATGGGCTGTAAGAGGCCACCGTTGAGCCAGGGTTGATCCCCCTAACACGATTAGTTAGAACCAATGAACCATACACAGAAAACTACAAGAGCCGATCGTTCTAAGTTCAGCCTCAGGTACAAGCCGAAACAGAGTTGGAGTGAGCAATGAGAAGCCACATGCTGGCCCATTTTACCACAAAAGCTCGCTAAACACATACACACACGAACAAAAAAAAAGAAATAAAGAAAGGAAAAAAAAGTAGATCCGACCATCAAAATCTTAGTACATGTCAATCACGAAGCATAGCGTGTGCACCTGAGTCCAACTTTCTATTGTATGGTGGTTTTCATCAATTCAGCTATTTATTTGACAGAGCAACGACGCGGACACCTTGACCCACAATAAGACCCTCGAGTCTTTTGTATCCCGTTTGCTGCCAATTCCAGAACCCAATATGCAGTATTGAGCACGAAGTTATTGTCTTGCAATCATTTTCATGGTCATCCGGGGCTTTAATTGTCGGTTTTTTTAGTGCTCATCCCCATTAAAGAGGGTGGTAGGGCACGTACCCTAACAAGCCGGTGACATTGGTAACGACATCGTTACATCTTGTCAAAAGGCTAAGCATCTGCTGAGAAATATCGACGCTGGGTTGCTGTAGTGGTGGAATGGCGGGAGTACTAAGATTGTGAGAATTTCTGGGCGATATTTCCGTAAGATGATATGCATTATTATATTGCGGTTTGCCAAATTGAGAATGGGAAGGGGGAATACTAGGCGATGATGAAAATGGAGGAATAACCTTATGAAAGTTCTTACTATTAAAATCCATTCCAACATAAGTAGAAGAAGATGATGGACCACTATCAGCAAGACTAGCAATGTTGGTGTTGATGTTGTTTCTACTAGCAACCATCATTTGCTCTCCCCTATTACTTTCTTCCCCACCCAACATGAAGGTTACACGTGCAGTCCCCTTGCTGCCATTGCTGCCGATAACTTGTCCAGCCTCATCACTCGCTGGTTTCTTCAAACATGATTTGAG
Source organism: Trichilia minutiflora (assembly GCA_035590515.1). Taxonomy (NCBI): domain Eukaryota; kingdom Viridiplantae; phylum Streptophyta; class Magnoliopsida; order Sapindales; family Meliaceae; genus Trichilia; species Trichilia minutiflora. The sequence goes on along the minus strand of JAVXUL010000009.1, from coordinate 887,475 downwards.
CTGGATAGTTTGCTGAGAAAGAGGTGCTGGCGCCGGTATTGGTATTGATCGATCCACAACCATGGGATCTTTGATCCTTGATGTCTCATTGGAAGGATCATCTCCTCGAACCTTGTCAAAGTCGGGGACTTCAGGTGCTGGAGCTTCCACCTCCCGAATAATGTATCTCACCTTCATGTTGCCAAACAGGGTGTTGTTTCCGTTAGCATATCTACATGCTGCTTGGGCGTCAGCCTTGTGCCGAAACACGACACGACATGTTGAAGATTTCCAAAATACACGTATAGCAGATTGATCTATTGATCCAAAACGACCAAATCTTGCCTTGAGCTCCGCAGCTGATGGAAGAGATGTCTCAGGAGGAAACTTCATCACCAGCATAGTTGGCTCAACTGCCTTAAGTGATGGCTCAAATTTCTTTACAGGATTCGGCCTGAATGGCTTTGGTGGTGGAACAGTTGCATGATCTTTTCCCTCTACTCGCTGGCCATCCAATGTCCTCTGACTGGACTTCTTCTCTGCAGTCAATGATTTCAACTGATTGATTTTTTTTAATCGCTTCACTGCAATTTCCTCTTGGCGTTCAGACAGAAGACCTTTCCGCCCAGCCTTTGTTGAGTCGTCTGGTCTATCTAGGTGTTTAACAGGTTTTGATGCTAGCAAATCTCTGACATTTTCACCGGAAACGGACGAAGATTTAGTGGCACGAACTTCAAAAGGCTCAATTTCAGATGGTGGAGATAGAACCAAGCTTTTCTGGTATACAAGCGAACGAAAACGAAGAAAACACTGTTGTATAGTTGCAAGGCAATTTCTTTCCACGCCATGAAAGGGAGCAAGAGCAAGAGTATGCAAATCTCTCAATAATTGTGGAAGCTCAACTTCAATATTTCCCATGCCACCTTCTGGCGAAGTCCCAACTGAACTCAATGCAAAAGTACTGGCACCACCATCTTTCTTCTGATTGTTTATTTGCAAATCCTCCCTAGGAGCCAAACCAGCCTGAGTTGAATTTTTTGTTAAATTACCCACTGCAACCTCACATTTCATGGGAACTAGATGCTTGTTTTGATGATCAGAATTTGGTTCTGTTCCAAAATATTTTTTCTTTTTCTTCTTTTTTGGTTCCGCTGCTGTTGACTTCTCAGTGCTCAGATCTTCCAAAGGCCGTTTAATAATCTTAGTCTTCTTCATTTTACCATCCGGACTCTTTTTAACAGAACGGTTCACATCAATTGGCATAGGATGTGCACCCATGTGACTGTCCAGAACTTTATCTAATCGATGTCCTCCTTCCTCTCTTGCAGAAAAACTTGGTTCCAATTTCTGAAGACCTTCAGATGCTCTCGACATTTTGGCACTCTCTTCAACCATTACCTCAGCTTTCCCTTGAGAAGATGATGGTATACCATCTGTCAAACCTGGAAATGCACCGTTTCCCAACATATCAGTTCCACTGGAGTCCAAAACTACATCTGGAGATGACTTTGCATCCGAAGCACAACTCCGGTTGGCAGTATTGCTGTAAGCTGAAGCCTCATCTGCGGTCACAGCTTCTTTCCCAGATGGATCTCCACCTGAACTTGCACAATCCCCGCTTATATAGCCAGTTTGTTCAAATTTTACAGCGGTTTGAGGAGCTGGAGCCCTCTTCTGCAAAACATAATCCCCAGTACCAACTGTTGATGATCCCTCCATAAAAGCCGATGGGGACAGAGAACCTGCTTGCACTTGGCTAATTGGAGGGGCTCTTGAGTCACCTGCTTCATCCCTTCGCTTGAAAAGAAATCTGTCTTTCTTTGAATGATCCTTGACTTTCATAGGTTTTTTGGGGCTCTTCCCACCCCCCAGAGCTTCCGCAATCACCAGTGGACCACTCAAAGGAGCTGGAGTAGACAACAAATTCATAAGAACAGAAATAAGGCTGTGTTGGCATACAAAGAGATTCACAAATAAGGGAGAAGATGAGCATCCAAACTATGGTGTGCAGTGTTATACAATAGAATGAGCAGAAGCAATGCCAACAAAAAGCATAATGAGCCAACAAAGACCGGCAAAATATTATGACAGGACATCTGACTGTTAGCGATGAGAAGCTAGGGGAAACCACAACAGATCACAGAATATCCAAGGCTCTGCAGATGTACAGAACATTTAAAATCATTTTACTTAGGTCTTATTAAGTTGGTTAATATTTATTCCTTGTAAGAATTAAGGAAGTAATTGCAATGTCCTCCAATGCCAATAACTTTGAAACTCAAATTTCTCTGGAAATGGAATGAAATGCATAGATGATGCACTCAATAATTAAAAAGATTGAAAGAGAATCATCATAATGACAGAATAGATAGAGATGCACTAAAGAGTTGAATAAACATGGACAGATGTATAAACATAAAAGCTACTTCCATGAATCAGCAGAAAGCATTTAACTTGTTACCTTTAGGTGGCTGTCTAGCTGACTGATACTCAGTGCCATCATGGTAAGGGCGTGCTGGTTGAACACCAAATGCCTGAGCATAAGTCTCATCAAACTCCTCAAATACTGCCTTACGGAAAGCAAAAACAGTAGCCTTATTCTTAACAAAGTCAAGGCTCATCTGTTCACAACAATGCAGTGCTGATGCCAACTGCCTAACAAAATTAAGAGTCTCAGCCGGCTGAAACCCATCTCTTGCCTTGTTAATCTGATTTGCAGAATAAAGCCCTCCAGGCTCAAAATCCGGCACATCAACTGTCAGATATCCTTGTATATTTGTAGGACGAAAATTATATGGGTTCCTACATTTACATGCCAACCCAAGTCCACGCCTTCTACTTGCTTCATCAACGGCTTCCTCCACAGCCTTAACAAATGTCCTCGAATTTATCTGCTGTGATTTCTCCATAAAATGAAGGTCAAAAGGGATAAGCTCAGCTGGGTCAAACCACCCATAACTACTATCCCCAAAGAAAGCAACCAGCACATAGCCATCCCTCCGAGTGCGACGCACAGAGGAAGACGCAAAAGCTTCATTGAAGATATGGCCCGGCCACCAAGGGTGAGATTTCACCTTCCCCCACACCATATCACCCACTTCAAATCCATAACGGAGTGCCCTTGAGGTTCCCACATTCATCTTCTCATTGGCTACAAAATCATCAAACTCGGATAACAAAGATTTATACACCTCAACATGCCCGTCAACCCTCGGTAAACCACTCAAAGCTCGATCCTTTTCAGCTTTAATGCTATGATTTCTACCATCAGATTCATTTCGAACATCAAGATGATCATTACCTCCCGTATAAATCTGATTACCACCGGCTTTTTCTTTTTCCACTTGAAAAAACCCAGACTTCACATCATTATCACTCCCGGAAGAAACCCTAACCCTAAGCTTAGCCTCCTCACATGTTTCACTCTCTGAAGCTACCGGACCAAGCTCCATAAGAGAAACCCTATTTTCATCTGCCACTCCCGAATACATCAATTTCTCTTCCTCATTAGAGCTACCGATAATAGTACCACCTGAAACCCTAGGGTTCTGTTCGATTTCTTCTACCTTACCATCAGATTGTCTATCGAATTCGCAGTCACTCTTCATATTAGATATCATCCTATTGTAACGGGTAAACCACTAATACGAAACCCTATAGGCCGAGCTTTCTAAGGCTCGAAAAAGAAACCATACTTTCTTTATCATATCATTTGATGGAGAACAATCAAGGTCGAATATCTGTTTCTTCGTTTGTTTGTATACCTAGAAAGTGCGAGAAAATTAGACTTTGATGCGTTGTATTTGGAGGGCAAGAAGCTCTTCTGGAAAATGAGGTTTTCCGTCTGCCGGAGTCGTCCATTTTCGAGCTTATTAGGGGATTGTTTAATTGTGGATTATGCTGTAGAGCGAGGGCGTACATGGGAGGCGTTTGAGATAGCCATTTATAGAATGCCACGTCGATAAATTGGATATTTCGTTGTGGCAGTCATATTCATCGTGTGGTGTAAAATGAGTTTTCATCTTTTGCTCCTCTCATGCCAGTCCCGTGCGTTGATGGAAAACATGCTGTTTAGATGATGAATGAATCGACAAGTGAGAATTATGATAGAATAGTGATTTTATTTATAAATTTTATATAATATTATACAAGTAATAATATTAAATATTTTAATTTGTAATTCAACTTAAATATTCTACATTACCCCCATATTAAATAATATCGTAAAGAATTATAATTTTAAGTAAATACTGATGCGATAAGATAATAACAGATTAATTTACATTAAAAATTAAAATATAACTTAAATCTTTAGTATTACTTTCATATAGATCTAAATTAGACGATTCCTTACTTTAGTATGAATGGAATGGGAAATAAGCAAAAATAACCACTGTTTAAAGTTGGTAATCAAAAATAACCAACAAGAACAGTGGCGTTGAAAATCAACTTTGACAAAAGATTTTGGACGAAATTATTTTTTTTTGTTTTCTTAT
>JAVXUL010000009.1:860273-882900 GCA_035590515.1 Trichilia minutiflora | reverse complement strand
ATATATTGATATCATAAAGTAATTTAAAGTAAATTACATGACCCAAAATGATAATATTGATTATCAAACATGTTAGATTGTGATTCTAAGGTGAAATGGTGAAAAACTAGATTAATTTGTCAATTTAGTGCAAAATGATCATTTTGACCCTATGTGATACAAATTTATAATTTATTGTAAATTACATATTCAAATTTAATAATTGTAATTATCAAACATATTAAAATATTATTTCAATAGAAAATGATAAATTTTATATTAAAATATTTAATTTAAAAGAAAATTATCATTTTATCCTTATGTATAATATTGACCAAGGGGCATTATAGTAAATGTATTATAATTACGAATTTATGGAAATTCAATATGTATATTAATATATACATTTAATTAATTAATTAATTTTTGAATTATTTAATCTTAGTTAAAGGGTTTAAATTCAAGTTTGACTTGAGCTCACCCATGGAACATAAGGTTGGTTGTATCATATACACTTTTCGTTATTTTATGATATTTATAAGATAAATATTATATTTAATTAAATAAAAAATAATGGAAAATGAATTCAATTTTTGGGTCTTCTTCTCCAAAACGTGAGGCAGCCATGGAAGAGGTCTTAGGGTGGGTTTAAAGTGTTGAGAGCTCACACTTGTGAGGTTGGTCTTCATCAAATCAAAAGGCTGCAAGGTAAGCACTTTGAACTCTTTTTTTGTACCCTTTCTTTATCATTTGAAAGCATAGATTTATGGCTAGTTTTCTAGGGAGAGAAACTTCCTTTATGCATGTTTTAAGCCATTAAAAACCAATAAGGCTCACTAATATTTGTGTGAAAGATATCTAGCAAATTCTCATTACAAATAGCTCCTTTCTACTTGATATTGGTCAGTTTGTTCTCTTACATAGTCTACATAATCTCTTAAATCATGTGATCTAATATAGGAAGAATCTTAACCTTAATTAATTTCTCAATCCTTTCCCTAGATATATGACTCAACCTTTTATACCATAATACCAAGCATCTTTTTTTAATTAAAAACCTTTTAGCAACATGATTTTTCACGGTGAAAGATAAATTAGAAGTGTTAGGGGATAGAGAGAATCTATAAAATCCATCAAATAGATTGTAGCTACCAATAATATTAGAGTCATAAACTTTATTAATTTTAAAATTAAAATATAATCTAATTTTTTCCTACAAAGAAATAGAAACTAAATTTCTTTTAAGAGTATATACATAAAAAAAAAAATTGTTTTCTAAAATAAGTTGAAAACCAATGTCTAGCTTTATTATAGCTATTCCTATAGAATGAATTTCAATCCTTACTTTTAGTCTTGATTCTCTCTTATTTGACTTTCTCAAATTCCTTAGTCCTTTATATTTTATCATTTTTACTGTATAAATTTTAATTTATAGATAATTAGGTTTTAATAAATTAATTTATATTGTTCAGATGTGATCGCAGATATAGGTTTTTAGGATTCTTCTCATTTTCTTATCCAGAAGCTGGAATAATCCTTTTTTAATCTTGATTCTCTCTCATTTGACTTCCTCATATTCCTTAATCTTTTATGTTTTACTATTCTTTATTATATAAATTTTAATTCATAGATAATTAGATTTTAATAAACTAATCTTATACTTATTCAGATGTGATAGCAGATAAGGTTTCTTAGGATTTTTCATATTTTTTTACCCAGAAGCTGGAACAAGCTTTTTTATTTTAAACAGTTATCATGTATATACTATCTCCGAAAATTTTACTATTCGCATGAGTCGAAATAGTCTCAGACCTCAGATTTATCTTACAGTACTTATAATTTTCACACAAGTCAGGCACAATGAAACTAATCCTTCTTCAATGTGTTGGTAAGCCATGATAGTGCAAAGCTGGTGTTTGTTCTTTTCTTACTTTTGTACTTTCAAAGGTTTTTAAACTTTGAATCCTTAAATCCAAATTCTGATATCACAAAAAAATTAAGGTATCAAATTTAGCTTTGATTTGAGCTATTTTGAGCCGTAAACCGGACCCCAGAATATCGATTAATTCAATCAAATCGAACGTTAATCGAATTGCAATCCGATTTGATTAAATCAAGCTGTTATATGAATCGTGTCTAGATTATGCCTTTTTCTTACTTTAACAAATAGATTTCTAGTATTGACAGTTTCAGTTAGTCTACTAAGCAAATAGTCTATAATAGATCTCTTCATAACTAATAGACTCAGGCAATTCACCCTTTCTTATTTGGCATAATAGCTTTTTTTATCATCAGTGTTATTCTCAATGAATGGTAACGGTGAATCTATATGTAGAACCAAATCTATGCCCATAATATCCTAAGCAAACTCTATATCATACTTTTATTTCTTGTAATTAGAATTAGTCAAGACTTCAATCACAATATTGTTATTATTAAGACTAAAAGAAACTGTTTGAGAAAATTACAACATAATTAATTAACAATAATGGATATTATATAATCAATATTAAGACCTCATATATATCACTATTAGCTCTTTTTTGATAGAACAAATAATTCTACTGATGATGTCTATCTTTGTACATAAAGACAACAAATAATAAAGACATATATATATATATATAACCAATAAAATCCTCCAAATTATATATTCAAATCAACTAAGTAATATCATAATTTATAGCATTTAGATAAACAAATTCTTTGATCACATTCCTTACAATGTCTTTTACACTAAAATATTTTTTATTAATTAAGAAAATTAATTGCCTTTATAAATTTTAATAATTATCTTACTTTGATAATAAATAATTATAAAAAACTAGCAATTAATTTCTTAATTATAAAAAATTTTAAATTTATTTTTTATTAATAAATAAATTTTAATTAGTCTCAAATTTTTAATGATCACATTACTTTAATAATAACAATTAAAAAAATCACAATTAAAATTTTCTTATAAATAAGAAGAATACCATCATTATTTATTTGTTATTATTTATGATTTTACACTTAATGAGATACCAAAATCATATATAACTAAAAATCATATTAAATCTTTGCAATAAAATATAACACACACACACACATATATATATATACATATATATATATATATATATATAATTTATTCTCTTTGATATAACATTAATTTTATTTATTTATTATATCTCAAAAATAAAATAAAAAACACAGAAAAAAGAGAAATCAAGAGAGGATCATGATGCGGCAAAATCATTAGAATCCGGTCATCCAAGTGCCCACGTGCACCTCCACAGACCACCTTTTTTTTTCTTATTATTCTAGCATATGTGATACATGTGCCCAGATAAAGGTATGTATGTGTGTATCGCACCTGCCCTTGCACATGCACCACACGTGTTAGACGACTTTCGCTCACGTGTATGACATGTACACCGCCTCTTTTTTTTAATCTGGCGCATACAGCAGGCCCTTGCATGTGCATCTCACGCCCCATGCATGTGCATATTTCAACCTCCAGCTGGTCTGGATTCAACCCAAATGCCTGCAATATGTGGTTCTCTTGATTCGACTCTTTCCGCATTTAAAATTTGCTATTTTTATCCAAATTTCTCGATTCCAAAGCTTAAATCGAAGTTTTAATATGCTCTAAAATCAATTTGGGGCTTTATTTTCTCAAAATATGCTTGAAAAATGAGCTAAATCCAGAAAACACTTTTTGATTTCAAAACTAAACTATCCACTGATATAATTCAAAATTTTAGCCAAATTCTAACTTTTCATAAGTCAAAACTGATTTCGAAACATTCAACATACATTAATCTACTAAAATTATGTATCAATTTTGAGTAAAACACAATAAATTAGAAATACCCAAATCAAATCCAATACAAAAGCAATAAAATTGTAATCTCAAATACTCTTTATATATAGCAACAAATGTTACGAATAATATATCAATAGATATCTTATAATGAAAGGGACAAAACCCATATAATTTTAAATAATGAAATACAAAATCAACATAAAATAAGAAGAAGAAATTCAAATAAAGTTAGGATTATGAAATCCAAAATTTTTGAACTATAATTTATCCTATATACTAAGAATTAGATAAGAAATTATATGTCGATTCGAAGCTATTCATGAGAGAAACAAAAGATCTAAACTTTTAATTAGATATAATCATAAAATTAATATAAATTATTACTAAAAATTAATGCAATCATATAAGCAAAAATCATCCAAACAATTTATATTTGATTCTACAGCATATATGCATTGACTCTGATACCAACTATTAAAAAGTTTTGGTGCTCAATCGTATATATATGAATATAGAATATAAAACTTTGGAAGAGAATACGTACCTGTTTGAGTCATAAATGTGTCATTGTAAAGGGTAGATCTTTCTCTCTATTCTCTATATACATGATAACCTCTTCAATGCAATAAAGATATTCTGTTTTAGTGTCTAGTTGGCACAATTATTTTAGTACTTTTCAATCTCTTTTTATTAAAAGATGTACCAAACAGATAAAAATAAAAAGACTTTTTATAAAAAAAATTTATATTTAAAATATATAAAAGAACATTTTAAAAAATTAGAAAAAAGGAACTTTTTCTTCTCTTTTTCATTAAATACACAAATAATTTTTGTTTTATTTCAAAATACTTTTTCTAATTCTTTTTTTGAAATATTTTGGTTCAATCAAATCAAATATCATTTATGATAATTTTAATAAAATAAGAGTTTATTTGAATTGTTATGCTAAACAGTTTCAAAAAAAAAGTTTTATTTTAATTTTAAAATCTTTTTTTTAAGAGAAGTAAAAATCAGCTTTTAAACTCTTAAAAGACTGCTCCAAATAGGCTCTTAATCATCCTTATTTTTCTTTTTATAAAGTTAGAAAAAGGATCTAATCCACTTTAATTGATTTTTACTAGGTCTTCTCATTAAAGATTTCAACATAACCTATAATTTATATTAATTATCTAATTAATCAGTTAAAGATGTCAGTTTAATTTATTTTGAATCACATAATTTAATCTATTTATTCACTAACTATTCTATTAATTCATTTTAATAAAATTATAAATAATATGATTAACATCATGCCACAAATATAAACATAAATAATTAATTTTACCCACATGTGGTTAGCTCTATTGGTAGGGATAAGCTCTGAACTGTGTGGTTAGACGCACGATCTGGGGTTCGATTCCTGGGGTGCGCTATAATTTAAGAAGGGGGTCGCGGCGGTGGGATACTGTGCTAACCCTTTTCCAGGATTAATCGAGGTGCGCGTAAGCTGGCCTGAAAACCTGTGTTAAAATATATATATATATATATATATATATATATATATATATATAAACGTTACATGCAAAGTAAAGGAAAAAAAATAAACTTTTGGAAATCAAAATCACAGCTATGCCCATCGATGCATGAAAGCTGCCAGCTTCCCTCTTCTTTGCATTGCATGCATCAACAAACAACATCATATCATGTACTCTTCCTCCTCCGTGACTGAATCAGCAAGATCAAACCCTCCCGTGACGTTATCTGAGCCCGCAAAAGCCATCCCTGCAGAGTCGCTAGCTAAGCCAGCAAGCGCCATCCCTCCAGCAGCGGCAAGCCCTCCGGCGGCGACTCCTCCTAGCACTCCAGCTCCTACTCCAAGACCTAGTCCAGCCATGGCTTTCTTAGCAACACTACTCTTATTTTGCTGCTGGGGTGTTGATAACGCAACAGTTTGCGGAGCCATAAATCCAGCCGGCCCTGTTGCAGGTGCTGCTGATCTCATAGCACCATCATCATACCCTGGCGGTGGCGGCGGAGGATAATTAAATCCTCCTGTTGGTCCCTGGAACCTGTGTTTGGTGCATATCCTCCTGGTGCCGGGTAAGGTTTACATTGTCCAGGTGGAGGATACCCTCCCGGCGCCGGGTATGCAGAGTTTGGCGGTGGATACTCTTCTGGTGGCGGATATGCTTGAGGGTTCCCATGTGAATGACGATGATGGTAATGATCCTGTGGCGGCGGCTCATACCCTGATCCTCCTGGTGGTGGATAAGGAAGGCAACATGTGCAGGTGGTGGATACTCTCCTCCTTGAGGCAGCGGATATCCTCCTGGTGAGTAAGCGGGCGGACAACCACCTGGATGGTTCTGTATCAACGGCGGCGGAGCATATGCCATTCCATGATTTGTCGACGGGTCAAACTTGTAGGCAATGTGCAATGTACCTTTCGTTCTCCCTCCCGGTGTAGTTATTTCTTGAACTCCGTTGTCCTGAGAGAGCATATCTTTTACAGGAACGCAAACTTCTCCGATAATGGAACCTCCAAAACATCCTCCATTAGATATTAAGCTGATGATAACGTTAAGATTGTTGTGCATCGCGGCAGCTTCATCGACATTGAATCTCATCCTCTGATTCCAAATGGGTTTCTTCCCACATTCTTTGTCTATAGAAGTTGTCCGAATTTCTCCGGAGACTCAAACGATCGCGTAAACATTCATCTTGGTGAGCAATCTGGCATTCTTGAGATCATCAGCGGACAACACCGTTACATCCAAAATTCTCGTCCCCACCATTTTTGATCGTGATATCACGATGGATGATGATGAAGAAGTAGAATTTTGGAGGAAAAGGCCAGGAGAGAAATGTGAGTGAATTTCACTAAGTTTTGTTGAAGGTAAGAGCACTCGGAGATGTTTGGAAGAATTGGAAAATGAATTGTTGCAGATTGCCATATATATAGTCGATAGAATTTGTTGAGAGCTGAATTTTAGATCATACAACGGACTTGGAATAATTGCTAATTTTCTTGTGAGAATTTGCTGTGAAATGTTGATGACAACATAGTCAGTGTGTGGGTTTGACACCAATGCCAAGATGGGAAAACCAGATCAAACCTTATAATAGGCTATAACATTAACAAAACAAGTTTGATTATCTAATTTATATTACGTGATGAATATAAATGATATTTAATCATTTCTTTTGAACTCTTATATTTTTATTTAAATGAGTAAAGAATATATAAGCTTTTGCAGTTTGACCAAATAAATATTTTAATTTTATTCTTACAAAAAAATGGTTATGATTAAAAGGATATTACAATAATTATAACATAAAAATATGAAAAATTATTTAAATTAACAAATTTTTTAAACAAATAAGAATTTGTGCAAGTATTTTCTAAAATCAAGGAAGCTAAAAATGTGTGTTTTTTGTGTTTGTATATATATATTTACAAAAAATATATATATTCTTTTCTTTTTTTCAAAAAATTTGTTAAAATTAAATAATAAGTTGGACTCCTTTTGAAGTTAGAATCTCCCAATATTTGAGTTTGTGTTACCCCTATCACCCATAAAATGAGGTACTAGTGTGATCACTAAAAGAAAAAAAAAATTATTATCAAAATTTCGCTAGGGAAATGAAAGCAAATTCATTTGGCATTATTATGCAAGCAAAAAATGTACTTAGCATTATTATGCAAGCAAAAGAGTTAATCCGGTAACTACTGGCATCCCAAAATATTGATCTTTCACGAAAGGAAAATGGAGAATTGCCTCACGGGTTGCCACCATGGTGCTGGCGTTGAACCCTCTAACACGAGGCGGCACAACCAGTGAATCGTACACAGAAACAACAAGCGCCAAAGTTGTCATCATTTCAAGTTCAGGTACAAGCTAAAACAGATTTGGAGTGAGCACTGAGAAGCCAAAACTGGCCCATTTCACCACAAAAGCTTACGAAAGAGAAAAAAAGTGGAAAAAAAAAAAAAAGCAGATCGGACTACCACATTGTTAGTACATGTTGAATCACAAAGCATAGAGGCTGCTCTGGAATTCAAACTTTCTTTTGTATAATGGATTTCATCAATTCGGCTCATTTTTTGATTGTACAACTATGTGGCCATCTTGACCAGAATATGACCCTCAAGTCTTGTGTCCCCGTTTGCCGCAAATTCCAGAACCCAACATGTAGCATTGAGCAGAAAGCTATTGTCTTGCAAACATTTTCACGGTCATCCAAGGCTTTAATTGTCGGCTTTTGTAGTGCCCGTCCCCATTAAAGAGGGTGGTAGGGCACATAGCCTAATAAACCAGTGACATTGGTAACAACATCGTTGCATCTCGTCAAAAGGCTAAGCATCTGCTGAGAAATATCAATGCTGGGTGGCTGCGGTGGTGGAATGGCGGGAGTATTAACATTGTGAGAATTTCTGGGCAATACTTCAATATGATGTGTATTATTATATAGTGGTTTTCCAAATTGGGAATGAGGAGGAAGAATACTAGGCGATGAGGAAAATAATGGAGGAATAACCTTATGAAAGTTCTTACTATTAAAATCCATTCCAATAGTACTAGAAGAAGAAGAAGATGCACCACCATCAGCAAAACTAGTATTGTTGTTGGTGTTGAAGTTGTTTCTACTACCAACCATCATTTGCTCTCCTCTATTGCTTTCTTCCCCACCCAACATGAAGGTTACACGTGCAGTCCCCTTGCTGCCATTTCCGCCAATAACCTGCCCAGCCTCATCACTTGCCGGTTTTTTCAAACATGATTTGAGCAGGATCGTTTGCTGAGAAAGAGGTCCTGGTGCTGGTATTGGTATTGGTTGATCAACAATCATGGGATCCTTGATCCTTGAGGTCTCATTGGAAGGATCATCTCCTCGAACCTTGTCAAAGTCGGGGACTTCAGGTGCTGGAGTTTCCACCTCCCGAATAATGTATCTCACTTTCACGTTGCCAAAGAAGGTATTGTTTCCATTAGCATATCTATATGCAGCTTGTGCATCAGCTTTGTGCCGAAACACAACACGACATGTTGAAGATTTCCAAAATACACGTATGGCAGATTGATCTATTGACCCAAAACGACCAAATCTTGCCTTGAGCTCTGCAGCAGATGGAAGAGATGTCTCAGGGGGAAACTTCATCACCAGCATAGTTGGCTCAACCGCCTTAGAAGACGGCTCCGATTTCTTTACAGGATTCGGCTTGAATGGCTTTTGTGGTAGAAAAGTTGCATGTTCTTTTCCCTCCACTCGCTGGCCATCCAATGTCCTATGACTGGACTTCTTCTCTGCAGTCAACAATTTCAACCGATTGATTTTTTTCAACCGCTTTGCAGCAATTTCTTCTTGGCGATCAGATGGAAGACGTTTCTGCCCAGCCTTTGTTGGATCGTCTGGTCTGCCTCGGTGCTTCATAGGCTTTGATGCCTGCAAATCTCTGACATTCTCACCAGAAACCGACAAAGATTTAGTAGCACGTACTTCAAAAGGCTCAGTCTCTGATGGCGGAGATAGAACCAAGCTTTTCTGGTATACAAGGGAACGAAACCGAAGAAAGCACTGCCGTATAGTTGCCGAGCAATTTCTTTCCACACCATGAAAGGGATTAAGAGCAAGAGCATACAAATCTCTCAATAATTGCGGAAGCTCAACTTCAATATTTCCCATGCCAACTTTTGGCAATGTCCCAGCTGAACACAATGCAGTACTGGCACCACTATCTTTCTTCTGATCATTTATTTGCAAATCCCCCCTAGGAGCCAAACCAGCCTGAGCAGAATTTTTTGTTAAATTACTTACTGCAGCTTCACCCTTCCTGGGGCCTAGATGCTTTTGTTGATGACCAGAATTTGATTCTGCTCCAAACTCCTTTCTCTTTTTCTTCTTTTTAGGCTCCGCTGTAGTCGGCTTCTCAGTGCTCAGGTCTCCCAAAGGCCGTTTAATAATCTTAGTCTTCTTCACTTTACCATCAGGACTCCTTTTAACAGAACATTTCACATCAATTGGCAGCGGATGTCCAACCATGCGACTGCCCTGAACTTGATCTAATCTATGTCCTACTTCCTCTTTTGCAGAAAAACTTGGTTCCAAATGCTGAAGACCTTCAGATGCTCTGGACATTTTGGCACTCTCTTCAATTTTAATGTCAATCATTACCTCAGCTTTCCCTTGAGAAGAAGATGATATACCATCTGTTAAACCTGGAAATCCTCCTTTTCCCAACAAATCAGTGCCAGTGGAGTCCAAAACCACACCTGGAGATGACCTTGCATCCAAAGCAGAACTCCTGTAAGCTGAAGCATCATCTGCAATCACAGTTTCTTTCCCAGAAAGATCTACACTTGAACCTGCACACTCCCTGCTTATATAGCCAGTTTGTTCTAATTTTACAGCAGTTTGAGGAGCTGAAGCCCTCTTCTGCAAAACATAATCCCCAGCACCAATTGTTGATGATCCCTCCATAACAGGTGATGGGGACAGAGAACCTGCTTGCCCTTTGCTAACTGGAGGGGCTCTTGAGTCACCTGCTTCATCCCTTCGCTTGAAAAGAAATTTTTCTTTCTTTGAAAAGTCTTTGACTTTCATAGGTTTTTTGGAGCTCTTTCCACCCCCAAGGGCTTCCGCAATCACCAGTGGACCACTCAAAGGAGCTGGAGAAGACAACAAAATCATAAGAGAAATAGGGCTGTGTTTGCATACAAAGAAATTTTTCGCAGATAACGGAAAAGATGAGCATCCACACTATGGTGAGTAGTCTTATATCTTATACAATAGAATGAGCAGAAGCAATGCCAACAAAAAAGCATAATCAGACAACAAAGACTGGCAAAATATTGTGATTAGATATCTGACTTTTAGTGATGAGAAGGTGAAACCACAAGAGAACACAGAATATGCAAGGCTCTGCAGATGTACAGAACCTTTATAAGCATTTTACATATGTGTTGTTAAGTTTGTTAATATTTATTTCTCATAAGAATTAAGAAAGTAATTGCAATGGAGGTCCATGAATGCCAATAACTTTGCAACTCAAATTTCTCTGGAAATGAAATGAAATGCATAGTTGATGCACTCAATGTTTAAAAAGAATGAAAGAAATTCATCATAATTACAGAATAGATAGAGATGCTCTAAAAAGTTGAAAAAAAAACATGGACAGATGTGCAAACATAAAAACTACTTCCATGAATCAGCAGAAAGCATTTAACTTATTACCTTTAGGTGGCTTTTTAGCCAACTGATACTCAGTCCGATCATGAGAAAGGCGTGCTGGCTGAACACCGAATGCCTGAGCATAAGTCTCATCAAACTCCTCAAATACTGCCCTACGGAGAGCAAAAACAGTAGCCCTATTCTTAATAAAGTCAAGGCTTATCTGTTCACAACAATGCGGTGCTGATGCTAACTGCCTAACAAAGTTAAGAGTCTCAGCCGGTTGAAACCCATCTCTTGCCTTGTTAATCTGATTTGCAGAATAAAGCCCTCCAGGCTCAAAATCCGGCACATCAACTGTCATGTAGTCTTGCACATTTGTAGGACGAAAATTATATGGGTTCCTACATTTACATGCCAACCCAAGTCCACGCCTTCGACTTGCTTCATCAACTGCTTCCTCCACAGCCTTAACAAAAGTCCTAGAATTTGTTTGCTGAGATTTTTCCATAAAATGAGGGTCAAAAGGGATAAGTTCAGCCGGATCAAACCACCCATAACTACTATCCCCAAAGAAAGCAACCAGCACATAGCCATCCCTCCTAGTGCGCCGCACAGAGGATGACGCAAAAGCTTCATTGAAAATATGGCCCGGCCACCAAGGGTGAGATTTCACCTTCCCCCACACCATATCACCCACTTCAAATCCATAACTCAGTGCCCTTGAAGTTCCCACATTCATATTCTCATTAGCAACAAAATCATCAAACTCGGATAACAAAGATTTATACACCTCAACATGCCCATCAATCCTTGGTAAACTACTCACGGCATGATCATTTCCAGCTTTAATGCTATCATTTCTACCAGCGGATTCATCATTTTGAACCTCAAAATGATCATTACCCCCTGTATCAATCTGATTAGCACCCGCTTTTTCTTTTTCCACTTGAGAAAACCCAGTCTCCACATCATTATCACTCCCCGAAGAAATCCTAACCATAAGCTTAGTCTCCTCACATGCTTCACTCTCTGAAGTTAACGAACCAAGCTCCACATGAGAAACCCTATTTTCATCTGCTATTCCCGAATTCATCAATTTCTCTTCGTCATTAGAGCTACCAATAATAGTACCACCTGAAACCCTAGGGTTCGACTCTATTTCTTCTAACTTACCATCAGATTTTCTATCGAATTCGCAATCACTGTTCATAACAGATATCATCCTATTGGACCAGCTAAACCACTAATACAAAACCCTAGAGACCAAGCTTTCTAAGGCTCGAGCGAAACAAAAGAACAAAAAGAAAATATACCTTCGTTATCGTCTCATTTGATGGAGATCAACCGGGGTCTTATAACTGTTTGTTCGTTTGTTTGCATCCCTAGAGAGCACAAGAAAATCAGATTTTGATAATGGGCGTTTGGATGACAAGAAAATCTGGGAATTGAGATTTTCCGTCTCCCAGAGTTTTATTTTCGAACTTACTAGGGGATAGTTTGCATTCGGGGTTTATCCCGTAGAGCGAGGACGTACAAAGGAGGAGTTGAGATAGCCATTTATAGACTGCCACGTCGTGAGATTGAATGTTTTGTTGTGGCCGTCATAATCATCGTGCGGTTGTAAAATGAGTTTTGCACTTTTGCTCCTCTCGTACGTTGATGGAAACATACCGCTTTTGTGATGAATGGACAAATGAGAATTATGATATTTATAATTTTGCTTTTACAGTAGTAAAGTGATTTTATTAATATAAGGAATAATGTTAAATATTTTGAACTTAAATATACTAAATTATCTCTTATATTAAATAGTATTAAAAATAATTATAATTTTAAGCAAATATTGATTGATCAACTTACATTAAAAATTAAAATATCTTTGCTATTACTTTTATATAAATATAAATTAGAAAATTCTTTTGGTACGAATGAAATTGTATTTTTATTGGCGTGTACTTATAATTGTTTTCATTGAAATTATTTTGTTCCTGGTATTTATTTATTTTTTAAATTTATATCGTCATTTCTTTGTGTGTGTGTGTGTTACTAACTGTGGTTAGATTTCAGTTTCCTATATTAATTATAACATTATATTTTTGAAAATAAAATTTAAAAAAACAATATTGATTAATTATTTGTATTCTGTATCTTATTACTTTCACTAAATACTTAAAAACGTCGGTCTTCCAAAGAAAAAAGAATTTATGTTAAATAATGGCTAATTTAATTACTTTTTCAAACGGTTTATTATACATTCATTTATGTAGTTACTAGTAAAGATTGTTTTACGCATTACGACTCTTTGAAGGGAAGGGATCTCCTGCAATTTAGAGTATTCATTTAATTATTGTATTTTCACTTAATTTTAAAAATAAACTATCAAAATATATGCCGAATAAAAACTTTAACTTAATAATTATTATTTACCAAATCTTTATATAATTTTCCGGTAACCAACAGTGCAAATATATGATATTCAGAAAGAGTATGCACGAGCCAACCGATATATTATAAAAAAGGCTGAATGCATGAACCAACCCATACCATATATTATAAAAAAACACGAAGTCTGCATCGTGCAAAAGAAAATAGCTAAACAAGGCGGCAATCCACTCAAATCCGCAATGATATTTCATAATAACCTCTTTCAAATCCACCCAAATCCGCCAATGATTTTTCGTAATAACATTATATCTTAACCAAATTTTGTCAACAAATAATGACATCCTATATCTTCACTCGAATAATATATTGTTTTGAATACAAAACTCCTAACAAAGAAATTGGTATAGTAATGTATTTAACTAACAGCCATATCAAGCTAATTTTAATCAATTAAAATTATCATGTATTTTACGGCAAAAAAAAGACCCCATGGAGATTTTCGGAATTGGCCAATGGAAACTTGAAGACTTGTTCCCCATCTGAGAAATAACTGGATCGTTAAAACAAAAATTTGACAGAAAAATTGATGGATTAGAATCAAATCTAGCAACCATGATCAAAGATGTTTTATCAAGTTTCATGCATCATCTGTTTTTTGGTTGGGAGGCGTTCCAGCAAGCCAACCCCACACACCACCTGAACTCTGTCTCTTTGCGTTTAAGGCTGCTTGTTCCGAAGCTGCCTTTTGTCGTTGCAGTAGTTCAAGTTCCTTTTGTAACGTCTCCATTGTTTGTAGCTTCTGTCTTAGTTCTGCAACGTCAACCTGTCAACAGTTCAAAGAGTAATTAGTTCAAAATGGAGTCAAGAGTTCCATGCATTCAAGGGCCTGAAACAGATGATAACAATCAACCCCACTTCAAATTTGAACAGAACTAAATAAGTATTCTGCATCCACCACATACTTCACTTGCAGCTATCATTTGAATCGTTTAATAGTTAAATAACCTTTTTTTCTTAATTACGTTGAAAATAACTTTCATTTTTTCTCTCCAAAAGAGACCTTCCACTGATCCATCATTAGAGAATCTTTTATTGTGCATTACAATCAAATTATCATTGGAACATCATCTTGAGAAGTTAAACAAATAACAATCATATTGGTGACTACATACCTCTAATTTGAAACATCTTGACTGCTCTGCAGCAAGTTGACCACGAACAGATTGAAGTTCCTATAATGAGAAAAGGTTAAGTTAGGGCCATTTAGTCTTTTCAGGAATTGGGAAAAGAAAAGTACATCTGGCACACCACTGGAAATTCTGAATCATCAGAACAAAAAATATGATAATTTGCCCATGAGATGTTCAATACACAACCAATGTAATTCTTAACCATGTATGAAACTTACATTACTCCACGTGTGTACTAAGTGTGAACTACATAACCATAATACCCATATCAAGCAATTACCTTGTACAGATCCGTGTTCCGAGTCTCAGCTTCTGTTAACTCTTGCTTTAGCTGAATCGACTGCAACTTCTCCTTGCCGAGTGATGATTCTAGTTCTTCTTTCTCTGCCTTGAGGTTGGATATAAGATTTTCAGTAGTTTCTACACCTTTGGATTTCTGCACGAAATTCTAATATTAAGTACAAGGAAGCAACATAAAAAGACAGCTAGAAACTTATTACTCAAAAGTTGATAAGATTGAAATAATAAGAAAGTCAGATACAGTTTGCAATCTTTTTGATGTGTTGCATTCTTCAAAATGACATAGCATTGGCTCTGAATCAACATTATCCACAGTAATTTCTCTTATTTTTCCTTCTTGGCCTTCGGACTCCACATCTCTCGTTGCATTTGTAGCATTCGGAACCGCAGAAATGCTGTCAGGCACAGGTGCTTCTATCATCTTTGATGGCAGAGTTGACTTATGGCTTGGTTTAAGAACATGAACCTAACAGCAACACAAAAAAACAAAAGGAGGGATGAGGCAGAGGAGGAGAAACCAAATGCAAAGAAATTAATATTACTCTTTACCTCACTGTTGTAATGCCCATTGTATCCTCCAAAAGCTACAAGTACATCTTCGCCACTATAGGAGCTCACAGCCAAACTCAAGCCCTGCAATATAGGAAGATGAGCATAATTCAGATACTTCACTTAATAGCAGAAGATATTATTATTCCAAATTTCCAAGATACCATCCCAACACAGGCATAGAACTTTCTAAATATTTGTCATTCATTGTCATTTGATGCTATTTTCTCATAAGTATAATTTCTTAAAAGGCATTTTAGAACTTCTTAAAAGCAAATGGTAGAAATCCTATTTAATTTAAAACAAAGTATTTCAACACTTATGATTTTTCCTTTTTACACGTTTCCATGCACTCTGAACCCCACCCCACTCCATACAAAAATAGAAATTAAGGGAATTTCACTTCGAGGTTGCTGTGAGGGAGAATCGTCCCTTGACCTCTTCCACAGTAAGCCCAAATCAATAAGGCTATCCCCTCAGGGACATAATGATGATGGTGTTAATAAATAGTAATGTGAGAAATTCTAATTAACAAAAAGAATCTGAGCTTGGAATCTTATTTCAGTCATATGCATGCTTCTATTACTTCATTAATCAATGTCAAGCAGCTTCTTAAACATATAGAATAACCTTGTTAGTATCTGAATGAGATATTAAAGGGCAGACTTATAATAACTACTGTAAAACAATAAAACAGAAGCTCTTATTCATGTTAAAGAGACTCGAACTTAACTTGAACTACCCTTCTTTGCTAAATTAACATAACAAATCATGAGGGAATTTATGCCTTGCAAACTAAGTTAATATGTCTATCAAATTACAGCTAGCAAATGCTCCCAAAAAGAAAAATACCTCACTGGCAAGAGGAACACGTCCCTGGACAGAAGTTACGACTGACCAAACAAGCGTAGACATGTTTAGAACAACAGTTTCTGAGGCCCCTGCAAGAGTCTCAAGAGGAAAATATATAGTCATTGTACGGTACAAAGACATAAGATAAAGTAGTAGTTCCAAGAAAAACATGGTCCTTACTCCCTATCTTTTATCTTACAGTGAAGATAGTCAAACTAATAGATTTTAAATATAATCAAAATATGAAGTACTCAAGAAAAAATTATCCAAGTACCTAACTTCCAAAAAAAATGCACTTTTAATTGGTTAAATAAGAAATTCTGAATGCTACTAAACTACATTTGCCATGTATAACAATTTCTTCCACCAATTTGGTCCCTTGCTCAACTGTACTCCAACCCAGTAAATTATTCAGCAGTATGGTCTCTTGAATCAGTTAAATCAGGTGGATACAAAAACCAAAGTTGAAAAAGCTACTTCAAAACTCTCTTGGAACCATCAAAGCTGACAAAACTAATGTCAAGGATAAAGAACCAATTTCCAATTCATACATTATTTGTATAAATTTTACTACAAAGACAAATATTAGCTTTTGTACACCCTCTTGTTAGTGCTAAAACACCCATGCAATAGAGAAGTTTAACAATGGATTTCTTTTGACATTCATCTCATTACCATTCCCGAATTTCTTTATCTTAATGTTTAGTCAGCTTATGTTTTGGATTTCTTTTGACATTCGTCTAATTACCATTCCTGAATTTCTTTGTATTAATGTATAATCAGCTTATGTTCATTACCATTCATAAATTTCTTTGTCTTAATGTTTAGTCAGCTTATGTTCAATATGCAACTTAGATCCTCGAACTGAAACTTTTTCCGTCCACGGTGACTCAGTATTTGCAAGCAAACAAATTTCATTCTGCCAAGCAAACTCTATAAAGAAATTTAAATCAACATTTGAGTTCTATTGAAAGCATGCCACTAAGTGTATAACAGTATAACTAGATACGTTAATCAACTACAAAACAAGTTCATATTTGAATGTTGAAGTTGTTACACATACCACTCTTATTGTCACCACCACCAACAATAAACCAATTTTCTCCAATTGTTACACCTGCATGGCCAGCACGTGGCGTCGGTATCTCACCTTGTTGAGTGGGTCTTGACCACTCCATCTATAAATGGAAATGCAGATGTTAGAATATTATTCATCAGGCAGCCATAATCATACATAAGGCTATAACTATCTTACAGTTTGCAAGTCAAGAACATGAAGATCATTGAAACAACTGGCATGAGAGCCCCCGCCAAAGATAAGAAGGTAACGCTCTGCATGTACTGCAGCAGCATGATCAGATCTTGGAGAAGGAGGTGCACCCCTATAAAATAATGAGGATAAATTGATGATAATAGTTCATTGCAATGAAAACTCAACCACTTTGTTTCAGTATATTTGGGAGAAGGGAATTTCCTGATCTATAAGTGCACATGAGATTCAAACTTAACAATACAAAATGATACTTGAGGTTTGATGCTTAACATGGCAATAAAACATCTTACACAGCATCAACTTCATCCCAAGTCAAGGTTTCAAGATCAAGAATATGCAAATCATTCAAAAGCGATCTCTTTGCATCTTGTCCCCCAAAAATTACTAAGGTTGTTCCAACAATGGTCACAGATTGACCTCCACGTGAGACCTGAAACATAAAAAATGCATGAGTCACAAAACAAATATAGCAATGACCACAATTGCAGCTAACATACACCTTAATGATTCATCATTTCGCTGGTCTACACAAGTGAGGGATATTGCTAGAGATATATCAAGTGTCACCACCCAATTTAATTAAAATTACGAGATTCCCAAGTAAGTTTTCAGAATTATTTATTCAAATATAAAACAGAACAATTTTAGTTTTCAATTGCTTCAAGGACATAGTCAATTTTAAGAATGTCCCAGTGGTATATCACTACCCTCAAGAACACCCAGGTACTGGAAGTCAATTAAGGTCATTTAATTTCAAAGTTTTTCAGTAAGGAATTTCTCCAATCAATGTAGCAAAACAAAAAAGAGAGGTAGATAAGAGAAAGAATAGAAAAATACCGGTGCTTTCCCATAAGTCTTTAAGGTTGACCAGGAACAAGTTTGCAGATCAAATGCCTTCACTGTCACGACAATACAATCAATTTTATGAGCTCTTCTTTAAAACTTCCCCATGAAAAAACATAAATGTATCTAAATTTAACCATCCATAATGTTTCCATTTCTACAGGTGTCTTATTTTCCACAATATTGAATAAGCCAAGTACAAAACCGGGGGACAGTAAGTAGAACTAAAACTGTACCCTGAACAGTTTCAGAAGGATCCTTTGTATGGCCAGCAATTGAAAGAAGTTTATTCTCCCATGATATCTAAAGAAGCATATGATGTCAATTTATCAGAAAATAAATATAGAAAACACCTGTTGGTAAATAGATATAGCACAATTATCCAAATATTTGTGAGAAAACATTGTCTCTGCAAGAGACACAGAATTAAAAAGATGCTGAGTTCTTAGACTAACCAAGGAATGGCCAGCACAGGGGGTTAATGTCACAGGAGATGGTGACTCGAGTGACTCAGGCCCAGCCTTACCCTCAACCCTTGACCAGGTCCAACTTCTCAAATCAAGAGCCTGTATTGATCATCACATGAGGGAAAAAGTAACTAATAGATTACTATTTCTATGAAAAAGAAAAAACAGAGGGAGAGGACCATATTTAAAGAAATAAAGGCTACAACCAAAAGATCACATATATTCAAAGTTCTGCAGCAAAGAAAATAGAAAAAAAACATATACACACATAGAAGAAGAGGTGGTCCTGTTTAGATGAGCCAACAGTTCAATTCAAGCATAATATGCAGGTTTATATGTGTGGGAAAATAATTGCTTACATGGAGATCGTTTAGGTAACGTCCATTGTGGTTTCCTCCATATATATACATCTTATCTTGAACAATTGCAGCTCCATGCTGAAGTATTGGTATACAGAATTGTTCAGAGGACAACAGAAAAGAAGAGGAGAAAAAAGCATCAAAAAATCAATCCAAATTCTATTAAGACAGACATGTGAATACCTCATATCGAGCTTTGGGCCTCTGGCCAGATATTGGAGGTTGAATCCATTGATCATAGACAACAACTGAACCAAGACCTTCTGAGATTACATCTTTATCCTCAGTCTCCATGAGGTTCCCGTTTTCAGTAGAAATGGTCTTTGTCTCAGGGGATGAATTGCCATTCTCGATGATAGGCTCAGTTTTAGAATTATGCTTTAAACAAGGAAGAAATAATCATATAGTACATCGGCAAAACGACGGAAGGCTCGATAAAATCTTGAAATAAAGGTACTGGCAAGGAATGATAATTTTGCTCAATGCCCTCAATAAAGGCATGCAATATCCATGTTTGTCACTGCTCTTACCATTGTGAAAGATTTAATAATGCATTTCATAAATAGCAAGAATTAAAATTCACAATATATAGAGTCCATAGGTACTTACATTCATCTGTACATCTACAACGGGCTCAGCAACAAAGTTAGATGCCCTTGAATACCAACTTGGATCTTCCTCCTACTCAATTGGAAAGAAAAAAAAAAGGGGTGGGGGGAAACCAAATTACTATGACTGTGATGTGAATCATATACATGGCTGTAAGCAAAGTAATGGTATAAACCTCCAATATTTTCACGAAGAGACGCATGGCCTCCGTGGTAGGCATGTTGCCAAGCCCTTGCCAGCTGCATAGATGATAAAAATCTTCAGCAAGTGAAAATTCAACAGAATATACAAATGCAAGAAAATACAAACAACACATAGCCACTTGAAGCAAAAGTACTAACATGTCAACAAAGAAGAAATGAATCTACTATAAATCACATACTACCCTAAAAACTTCTTATCCACCATCTAATTCATTGAATTAAAGGATAAAACGACTAAGAGAAATGAAAGTACAGCTAATGTCATTCAAAATTTTCAACTGTTGCTGATCTTCAAATTTAAAGTACACTTTAATCTACAAAAGCTACAAAAGATAAATATCAAAAACACTTCACTCAGCAATTTCTTAAATGTAAGGACAAAGTAATCAAACCTTTTCCATTTGCTTTGTTCCACTGGACTCCATGTGCTAGGCTTTGGGATGTTACAAGGTCCTACAGTCGCCTGGAAAATGTTAAACACATATGAGTATAAAAACATCCGAAACTGAAAATCAAACATAGACCAGAAAATGACTCTGAACCACATTTCTGTATAATGAAATGGTGACAGAAAAATACCTAACTGTGTTACAAAAATTTCAAATTTAAAATGAGACTGCAGAGGTGTTTGTTGGTCAAGGTGTGTAAAAAAGGAAAAAAATTCATGTTAATTTCTCTGCATTTTCTTGCACCAGATAAAATATCAGATCCGACATTTTCACTGCCTAACTCTCAAACAATAAGATTAGATCTACCTCAATCACGCGCAAACAACATAAAAACACAGTGATTACACGAGCACCAGATGATGAGCAAATTCAATAGAGTAACAGCAATCCTCTAGCACAATTAGAACAACAATATGGACACAAACCAACGCCAACTCCGAGACCTTAGGCATATCAAACCTAAAAATCAACAGCAATAACACCAAATGACATGGAATCAAGTTAAGCAAAATCTAATAAAACACAACAAATGCCGCGAATTAATTGCGATAAAATCAAATAAAGCGCATTAAAAACCGTTGGATCAGGTGACGAAATCACCCGAGCAAAGAAAACGAAGAAGAACAACGGAAATGAGAAACGCAACCTGCTGGTACAAAGCGTATAGGAGCAAAGCAGCGTCGTTTGAGAACTTGGATGTGAGTCCTCTGGTGGCGGAACTCGGAGATCCATCGAAACCAACATACGACGCCGCAGCGAAGAATCGCTCTGGATAAGCGAGGCCTGAGCTCGCCCTCGCCATTGACATATCTCGCTCTCGCCCTTCGGCTTCTCAGCGGAGGCTTTGATACGTATAATTAAATTAAGATTTGAGAATTTAAAGATTCAATCCGTTGATTAATTATAAGATTATGTGGTTTTTGTTTGATAATTTGTTTGTGTCGTTGCGTTTTTATAATGGAATGTTTTGGTGGTGGTGGTCATGAAATGGAATGGATTTGTTCAAGGCGTGTAATTACTGTTGACAGTTTGGTTCGGGATCTGGGATGATGTTTTGATTATTAATTATATGATATAACAAAAATTAAATATTATTTATAAAAAATAATTCCAATTTTTCATGTAATATGTATTGTTTGTACTAAGTATTTAAAATTTTATTATTCTGTCTTATTGATTGTCCATAAATTATGGAAATGGAATTTGTAAATTGTGGACATGGAGTTGTTAATGTTTTACTAATTATAACTTTTTTAAAGTAAAGCCCAATGGAGAGCAAAATAAAAATAAAATAAAAAAGAGCACCATGGGCAAATATGGAGACTTAAACCATCGCCTGCATAAAATACCATTTGAGAGGAATTTCAATATATATATATATATATATATATATATATAAAAGTTTCGTAATTAAATTTTAAGGGTATATCAATAATTTTTTATTTATATTATTCATATATTTATATAGTTTGGTACCCGTATGCATATAGGTGTAATTTCATAATTATTATAAGAGTTGAATTGCTTAAGATAAAGTTTTTGAGATATTAACGTAGGAACCTCGATAAAATTAAATGTTAGTTTTATTTTGAATGGAACCTCAATGATATTTTTCAATCAAGAAAAGAATTTTAAAAAAAATATACAATTCGTTCGAACGAATGAATCGAATCATTCGAATGAATTCCTAAATCTAAATTCATTCGAACGAATGGGCAATTCGTTCGAACGAATAGAATATTTTATTCGAACAAAAAACGGATCGTTTGAACGAAATTGAGAGAAACTCCCTAAAAAATTTTGGTACTGTTAGAGATATGTCCTATAACCAATCGTGTCATATGGTTCAGGGTTATTATATCTTTATATATAAACTTTGTAAGTATTTGTAAAAATGTTTACATTTAATAAAATGGCATTTATATATCTTGCATCGTGTTCAGTTGCTTGTTAGTATATTTATTTTATAAATGCGAGATATGTTCCTATATATATATATATATGTTGTGAGTCGAGATTCTATTCATAAAGAGTTATGGATATGAGAGCAGAATCTTCGATTTAAATATGTATAAAACTTGTTCCCGATTGAGGTGATGTCATCAGGGACAATGACATTGCATGATCGACATGTTTTGTTGCTGCCAATGATTAATATTTGATATTAATAGTTGGGTGACGAGTCTCATGTCACAAGAGCATAAAC
>JAVXUL010000009.1:830847-860173 GCA_035590515.1 Trichilia minutiflora | reverse complement strand
CTATTGAAAGTGGATTTGGATGAGTTTCTCTTCATTCAAATGTTTAAGTTTTCAAAAGTTGAAAAACTTACATATATACATGCTTAGGGAACTTATAAAAGATCATAAGATTTATGAGATAAACATGTCATCATTATTTACCTCGATTTATGTAAAATTCTCTCTAAAATTCGAGTATTCGATAAAATCTACAATAAAACTACTTTCATATTTAACCATTTATCAACCAAATTTTCTTTAATTTCATATTAAACTTCAATATTGTCTCAACTACTCGTTAAACATATCCGAACGTGTATATTATAAAAATAACAAAAATACTTTTATAGAATAAAACGATCAAAATACTCCTATTTAAGAACAAGATTTTACACCTCTTATACTATTTTTCATGATAAATATCTCTCAAATTTAAAATTGATAATAAATACTTTCTTTTAATCTTAGAAAATTATAGGTACGGATGTATTTTTCTATGATAGATACTCTTTAAGTTTAAAATTAATCCAAATATCTCTTTAAATTTAAAATTGATAACAAATACCCTTTATCAATGTAATTCTCTTAGTTAATTGTGTTTTTTTAATAATATACCTAATTTTATAAAAGTATGATTTAAAAATATATAAAATAAATAAAATTACTATTAAAAAATATATAAAATACATAAAATTTTATTAATAAAATTTATAATTCGAAGAATATAAAAAATTCATAAATTACATTTTTTATAAAAGTTAAATGAAACTTACTTTACAAAATTTATATGTTAAAGAATGTTAAAATAAAAATGAGTAAATTAAAAAATAAATTAAGCTAATTTTTAAATAAATAATTTATAATAATTTTTTATTTACTTATTAAAATTATTATTTTTCTATTTTGGCATTCTTTAAAATATAACTTAAAAATATAATTTATGAATTTTTTATGTTATTTAAATTATATATTTTACATAATTTTTAAATAATAATTTTATGTATTTTATATAATTTTTTAATTTATATTTTTATAAAAATTAAGGATATAATAGTTATTATATCATATTAAAATAATAATAATTAAATAAAAAAATTAAATTAATAAAAAATATTTATCATTAATTTTAAATTTAAAAAGTATTTATTATCAGTTTTAAATTTAAAAAAATATCCATTAAAAAGAAAATGTAATATATGTCACGTATTTGTCAATCCCCCAAAATACTTTTATTATAAGAATTCGTCTGATATTATTGTGAGCTGCACACCAAATTTTAACGGGAAAGAGTTTAAGCACTCGTGCCTAATCCCATGATAACCCTTCCAATCCAAACATAAAAATCAAACAGTAACATTGTGCATCTAAAATGCATGATATTTATATTAAATATTTTAATTTTTATTAATTATCAATATTAAAATTAAATTCATGATATTCCATTATTTATTTTTATTTTCACTAGTAATATTCAAATTCTCGAGTTTTTTACATTTTAATAAATAAAGAATATTTCAGTTATTTAAATCGGATCACAGAATTATTTATACAAATGAACGAAATCATATTATTATTTGTACATTTGATCTCATTTTTTTTTTAAGAAAAAAAAGAAAAAAAGAAGAAGAGAGAAAAAACCGTTTGATGCGGGTACAGTTTATCTTGGTTCGGGCTGAGGTAAAAGAAGTCTATAGTTCCGGGGAATCTGTCTGGTGAACTTCACTTCACAGTTGTCCGAGGAAAAATAGAAAAAAAGAAAAAGAAAAAAAGCCAGCAGTCTAATCCAATGACTGTGTGGAGTTTGTACTGTAATTAGTGCGCAAGCGTGCGGAAGACGCAGTCTACCTACAGCACAGTACAGAAGTCTTGTAGCCTTTAAATACGTCAGTCGCCGTTTTGGTTGGATTGCGTAGTCTACGACTTAAACGAACCCTAGTTTCAGGTACCCTTCTCTCCGTTCTTGTAAATATTTGTGTGTATATGTGTTATTTCGTTGCAAAATTTATGTTGTGGATCTGGTTCTGCTTCTTGTTTGTTCTAATTTTTTCAACTTTTGTTTTTACTTGGCAACCCAGCTCTCAATTTTTGTTTTTCTTAACAATCTCGCTCTCAATTCTTTTGTTTTCTTTGGCAAACTTGCTATCAAATTTTGATTTTCTTTTGCTTGTTTGTTTATTCTGACTTGCATTATGTGAGGGTCAATGCTGATTATAAAAATTTCTCCTAATTTACTAAATTTGGTTATGCTTCTTGTTTCCCAAGAAGAAATTAAGTTTCTATAGAGGATTAATGGATTGCTAGTGTCACCTGTAATCTTCATATGAGTTGCTGTGTCTTCAGGTTGATTTTATGAGTAGAGAGTTGTGAATGTTATATTTCTGCTGAATTTTGTTGATGGATCATCCACGGTCGAGCTCGGGGAATGGTGAGGATAATGTTGGAATTCCAGATGACTTACGATGCAAGAGGTCGGATGGGAAACAGTGGAGATGCACTGCAATGTCTATGCCCGATAAAACAGTATGCGAAAAACACTACATCCAGGCGAAGAGGAGGGCTGCTAATTCTGCTTTGAGGGCTAGTCTAAAGAAAGCCAAGAAGAAATCTTTGGGCGAAAGTGATATATACGCGGAGAGTAAGAGCGATGATTATGACATGCCAATAGCAAGCATGAGAAGTACCGACTATTCTTCAGCCCCTGGGAAGAAACAAATTGATAAGGTGGCAAGAAGTCATTTTCGCTATTCACCAGAAACACCGGGTACAAGGGGTACATCAGCACGTAACTCTCTGAAGGCAAATGACGATTCACTGAGAGATGTTGCAGAATTTGAAGAGAATTTGAGGTCTTATAGGACACCACCTCATTCTGCTGTAGAATTATCTCGGAACAGGTTGCAGAAGAGCGTTGATCCTAGCGCTACAATGGTGTGTGATATTACATTGTATATAGCTGCACACCTGCTAGTATTGTTGTTATTGCCACTGTAATAGGCATTATCATACGGTTATAAACATTATGATTCTTGGCATTAAAACAACAGATGTACTTGGTAGTCGTTTTTCCATTCAGTTTTGCCTCTCTTCATTTTATGTCACTTATTTGGAGAATGTAAAATTGCTTTGTAGGAGTATTCTGGTGGAAGCATGAATTCTTCTGAAGACACGGGTGGCCAAATTTGCCATCAGTGCCGGAGGAATGATAGAGATAGAGTTATTTGGTGCATTAGATGTGATAAGAGAGGATATTGTGATAGCTGTATTTCAAAATGGTGAGGTTGAATTTTCATTTTCATGAGACATATGTGTATTCCAAATTTGCAAGTTTTGTAAGTATTTATACTTAACTTCTCAGGTACTCAGACATCCCATTGGAAGAAATTGAGAAGGCATGCCCTGCATGTCGTGGTTCTTGTATTTGCAAGGCATGTTTACGGGCAGATAATATGATAAAGGTACTTCATTCTTGAATTTAGTGAATCTTTGTTTCATATATCTTGTCAATAAGAAATACCAATTTCCATGGTACATTTGGCTGATTGAAGATTAATATCTTTTGTCGGATTTGCAGGTAAGGATACGAGAAATACCTGTTCTAGACAAGCTGCAATATCTCTACTCCCTGTTATCTGCTGTGCTTCCTGTAGTGAAGCAGATCCATCAGATACAATGCTCTGAGGTTGAACTGGAAAAAGGTCTTCGGGGTAAGAGGCTTTTGACATTGGAGAGGCAAGTGCTGTTAAAGCTTTTATGTATAACATTTATGCATCATGTGACTCTTTTTGCAATTATTTGTACAGGTCATGAAATTGATCTTGTCAGGGCAAAGTTGAGCGCAGATGAGCAGATGTGCTGGTACTACCTCGAACACAATTTTATTTTTATGTAATTAGAGTTTAGTTTTTCATTAAATCTGATTGTTTGACTATGTTTTTTGGTGATCTATATCATGTAAGAAGTTGAAGGAATAAATTCGTCTCCTGCTTAATTCATTAGCCTGGCATGTCTTTTATCAGGTTTTATATCTTGGATGTTGTAAAATTGCCTCTTACGTAAGCATATGTGGTTCTTGTTTTATTTTAAAGTATTAGAGTTTAGGATGGTTTGCTCATCATAATTTGTTTCCTTGCAGCAATACCTGTAGGATGCCAATTATTGATTATCATCGGCATTGTGCAAACTGCATGTATGATCTGTGCCTTAGTTGCTGTCGAGATCTTCGAGAAGCATCTACTACTGCTGGTGAAGGAGAGTCGTTAGAAAATCATATTACTGGGAGAAATTGTGACACAGAAAATGTGTCTGAGCAAGTTAAAATATCCAAACTAAAATTAAATTTTTCTGAGAAGTTTCCTGGCTGGAATGCCAACAGTGATGGCAGTATTCCATGCCCTCCCAAGGATTATGGTGGTTGTGGTTATCGATCATTGAACCTAAGCCGAATTTTTAAAATGAATTGGGTTGCAAAACTGATGAAAAATGTGGAGGAAATGGTTAGTGGTTGCAAGGTTCGTGATACTGAAACTATACTAAAAAGTGGATCATACAATTCCAGACTTTGCAAGTTTGCTCACAGAGAGGATGGAGATGATAATTTCTTGTACTGCCCATCATCTCAAGATACTAGAAGTGAAGGAATTGGCAACTTTAGAAAGCATTGGTTCAAGGGCGAACCTGTAATTGTTAAGCAGGTATGTGACAACTCATCTGTGTCTATTTGGGATCCAAAAGACATATGGAGAGGGGTACGGGAGACAGCAGATGAGAAAACGAAAGATGAGAACCGAACTGTGAAAGTTATAGATTGCTTAGACTGGTCTGAGGTGGTCTTTCATTCAATTGCTGATATTTGTGTTCATGGTTCTTCTTTCTTTCTGATATCTAAAATATTTCATGACATTATCTGGTACTCGCAATTAATATCTTCCCTGTGTGGTGTAACATGATGGCAGGTAGATATTGAACTTGGTGAATTCATCAAAGGATACTCGGAAGGACGAGTACGTGAGGATGG
Source organism: Trichilia minutiflora (assembly GCA_035590515.1). Classification (NCBI taxonomy): domain Eukaryota; kingdom Viridiplantae; phylum Streptophyta; class Magnoliopsida; order Sapindales; family Meliaceae; genus Trichilia; species Trichilia minutiflora. Next base: position 855,180 of record JAVXUL010000009.1, on the reverse strand, counting down.
TTCACCAGAAATGTTAAAGTTGAAAGATTGGCCTTCTCCTAGTGCTTCTGAAGAGTTTCTATTGTACCATAAGCCTGAATTTATCAGTAAACTGCCTTTACTTGAGTATATTCACTCCAGGTTGGGTTTCCTAAATGTAGCCGCCAAGCTTCCTCATTATTCATTGCAAAATGATGTCGGACCTAAGATTTATATGTCTTATGGAACTTGTGAGGAACGTGGTCGGGGTGATTCAGTGACCAAACTTCACTTCAATATGCGTGACATGGTAGGCCACGCGTTCTATTTTTCTGTTGGCTGATGACTATTGAGAGCTATTTTCTCTATAATACCCTCTGATTTATGATGATCTGAATAAGGTGATAAAATTGTATTTGCTACTTTCTGTGATGTTGCCAGGTATACCTGTTGGTGCATACGTCTGAAGTGAAGCTACAGAAAACTGAAGATGTGAAGATTCAGAGTTCTTCTAGAGAATCTGAGGCAAATGAGTCAGTGGGGGATCCAGAAAAGGGTTTGGGTGAAGGAAATTCTCCTTATGTATCACTGGGGGGGCATGAAATAAAGAATGAATATGGGGAAAAGTCTGCTGCAGACGAGGATGAGATAATGGAAGATCAACAGATTGAAACCATTACTGATGATGAGAAACCTGTCAATTCTGAACTGTTAAATGGCGATAATGGGGACTTCTCTAAAAAGATTAATCCAGGAGCACATTGGGATGTTTTTCGGCGACAGGATGTTCCAAAGTTAACTGAATATTTGCAAGAACACTGGAATGACTCTTGGAAGCCCAACAGTGTTACAAATATTTTTGTAAGTCAAATGTTTAGAAATCTACCCTTTTGCTGAGGTTTTCCAAGTTGGTTTGTATGGTCTGCACATTTCTGATCCTATTGTATGGATCTCAGGTGACACATTCCCTTTATGATGAAGTAGTATATCTCAATGGTGATCATAAAAGAAAATTGAAGGAAGAATTTGGTAAGAAACTATTTTTTTAAATATCTTGCTTCTCTTGGAAGAGGCAATACCATTATTTCCTGTACCTTACATGTCAATAATATATTGTATGGCCTTGGTTAAGGTCAGGCATTTAAATTCCTTTAAGACAGAGATTAATTTAAAGAATTTTGCCTTTTCTCTATCAGATGTGGAGCCGTGGTCATTTGAACAACATTTAGGAGAAGCTGTATTTATTCCTGCTGGATGCCCTTTCCAAGTGAGAAATCTTCAGGTGAGTTGTGATTTGTAACGTCTTGTCGAATGTAATACCTGATTTCCATAACATTATGTTGATTACTTTGTTTTTTTGATAAAATTACAGTCTACTGTCCAGTTTGGCCTTGATTTCTTATTTCCTGAAAGCGTGGGAGAGGCTGTAAGATTGACTGAAGAAATTCGCTGTCTTCCTAATGACTATGAAGCAAAACTTCAAGTTTTAGAGGTCAGTAGGAAAAGGGATATTCTCCCAGAAGTATTCGGTGACTTCTCTTTGAAATTACTTGATTTCCTTCTCACTCTTGCTCATCTCTCCATCTTGTTTATGTGATTCAATATATCACGGTGAATTTTTAACACTGTAATGACTTCGATGCAGGTTGGAAAGATATCATTATATGCTGCGAGTTCAGCCATCAAAGAAGTCCAGAAATTAGTGCTTGATCCAAAGTAAGAAAATTGATCCTTAACAAAGTGTCAGTTTTTACATAAATGTTTCAAGTCTCATAACTATCTTTTATTTGACAGAGGTAAAATAACGAATCTTAGATTTTGTTTGGGTTTGTGGTGCTTTTGCTATATTTGGAAGCAAGGTTAAAAAAAAGTTTAATAACACAACTTTTAGTGAAACTTGTTCATTTTTTTCATTTATATTTAACATCTAGTGTTTCTATCCTATAGCAACTATAGTATCAAAGTGACAACACCTTGATACCAAATTAAACCTTGCACTTCGGCTATCAGCCTTATGAACCAGTGACATTTGCATTTTGGAAATATTAAATGCAGAGCCGATTCAGGATTTGGATTAGCTAGAATTGTGAGCTTAGAGTTTAAAAAACAAATGAGCTGTTGCTAAATGTTCCCATAGTACATCGCCTGCCTCACTCCATTAACAAACTCTTTCAAGTTTTTGTTGGTTCTGACTGGACACTGGTATGCGAATTGAACTCCTGCCCCTTATTGAGAATTAAATTAATATGAGCTGTTCCTATTATGTTGTTGTTACAGGCTTGGTCCGGAGCTGGGATTTGAGGACCCTAATTTAACTGCAGCAGTTTCTGAGAACTTGGAGAACCTAATGAAGCGTAAACAGATAACCTGTGCTTGAAGTAATATACAGTACTTGTAATTTAGGAATATGATAGCTAATTCTATAGTGGCAACTATATGCCATGAAGAAACTTATGATATAGTAATGTATATAGGCGAATCTTCTAATCTTCTGTGCCCTCAGATGACTAGATTTTCGATGTCGCCTCTATGCTTTACAGTACATGAAAAACATTGTAATGCTTGAGATTGTTTATAAGAAATGAAACAAACTATTTTTCAAAATCATTTTGCCTCGAAAACTACTGCCGTTGTTGCAGGTTCAGAAACAGTAGATTCTGCATATCAAGAGGTGATGAATTGGCTATTGTATAGAAATCTAATTTCACCACTAACCATAGAGATTCTGGTGCTTGTGCATTTCAATTATATAACCTGCCTCTGCGAGGGTAACAAAATGCAATATTATGCAAGTGAAATGCAGGGCTTTCAACTCTGAATTCAAGCTCATAGTATTTAACATTCCTCAAAGAATCCTCACTCAAATTTGATTCTAATAAACTTGCATCGACATCAGCCGTCTGATCCTGTGATTGTCTGAACTATAGCATCTCTGACCTCCTTTGGTCCTCAATGCTTCAATACTGCCAGCAGAACACAAAAGATTAGCTCGAAATTCATCTCTTTTCTGATGCCAAACTATTCAATGAGAGTACTCACCAGAAATCAAGAGGGACTGGAGAGACAATGATGCTAACATTGAGCACGCCGGTTGAACCTGGTAGATCGAATGCAGCAACTGGTTATTTGACATTCTTCCGGCGGCCATTGTTAGAATTCACAGTGTTCAAAGGGAGAGGATCAAGTGACCTCTCAAATTCTCCTTTCTTAGCTGCTCTGTACAGTAGTGTTTGATCTCTAACTCAACTTGCAGGATATATAAACTCTGTACTTCATAAAATAGATAAAACAGAAGGATTAGCGTTAAAAAATGAATCAAACAGCATCACAAGACAATGTCACTTACTATAGAGCCAGCAACTTCACTCATTTTTCATTACTCAAATATATACGTGGGAGGTTATACAGACGCTTAACTTAAGACAATGAAAATGTTACAAGATTTGCTAAGCAAATCCTTCATTTGTGTCAATGCAACGACTCTTCAATTGGATACGGCACATCCAGCTTTAGCTTTCTTCCATTTTCTGGTGACAATCCTAGCAGAAACCTTGTAACTCAGCCAAAATTTGCACCAACATCCACAACAGAAGCTTCCAACACCCAGAACTAGTTGTTGTCAAAACGTTGCCGCTAGTGGTGCAAATTCCTCCGCAGCTGGCCGGCGGAAACCTCCTCAACAGTGTCTTTCCGATTGTTTGATTACTGTATCATGTAAATTTTATGCAGAGAAGCATATTTGCATGCATGAAAGGAGTGTTGCAATGCCATTAAATTTTTTTACTTCGGTTTCTAAAGTCATACGATGAAAGGGAGTTACATTAAGGTAGTAATATTATCATTTTTTTTTTTTTTGTGTGTGTGTGTGTTTATCATTTTTTTTAAAATGAAATTTTTAGAGCCACAAGATTCAAATGATAATTGAATTGACCAATCCATTAGTTAACATATTCATAACCAAACATATCCATGTCTTTATGTAACATATATTTATTATATTACTCGCATTTTAAATGAAATAAATGAAAAATTTATATCAAATTTAATATATAGTTCGTACATGTAATACCAATTCTATTTAAACAAACTAATAAATATTATATATGTTTTTATATATTGTATATGATTTATTTTGTTTATTTTTATGAAATTTATTTTTATTTATGTAAAAGTATGAACACATAACAATTATAAAATATTAGTATATCATAAATGAATTTGTATATTTATCAATAGTCTCATTTATTATTTATGAAATAATAAATGCTAAATTTTTAGTGTGTTCTTGTGAATAAATTATATTCTGGTGCCATTGTTCAAAAACATTTGTATGGAAATATAAAATATTTAGGCGTTGCAGTACTGAATACTGCTGCTTAAAATGGTGGTCTAAGCTGCATTCATCTGATGATTCCTGTAAAAAACTATATATAAATCATAGTGGATCGAATCATTAGGTGTTATGTCTATCTTATTGGCCCACGTTGTGTGTTGGTATACAGCTATATATATTGCATATTGTAGACATATTTCATGATTTAAATAAAACCCAAGTAATATTAATTATTTTTCTTAATCACATTAATTTTTTTATACAAAGAGTTTATTGTATGATTGAAACTAATGATTTTTTTTTCTCAGCTTTGTAATTTGAAAAAGGAATGCATCCGTCCCCTTTGAAAATTTTGAAAAATATTGATATACTCTACGAATTAAAAAGATTAAGAGAAAATAATATGCATGGGATTAGTTAATTCTTTAACGGAAAGAAAAAACCCTCTCTCGATTCTCCTTTTTGAAATGATCTAACTTATTTTTGGGATCAAAGAGAGTCTACAGATTGCTATATATCTCTAAAGCTTGACCAAAATCCTCAATATCTTGCTCTTTTAGCAAGATTAATGGTGATTTTCTCAACAGGACGACCAGAATTTGGAAAATATAGCTAAAAAGATGGAAATAGTTTTAGACTTCCCACATTGGCTTCTCCATTGCTGCAGCTTGCTGCTGAAAATGATTCAAACTTTGCATTCCAGTTGATCCAAACTTCTGTCCTTGTGGTTGCTGATGCTGTTTTTCATGTAAATTACTTCTTGTTCTTGATCCTCCAACTCCCAAGAAATCAACAGTCATCACATCCCCAGTTCCAAATTTTGATAAAGTTCTTAACCCAGAATCCGAACTTGTTCCATGCAAAACACTTTTGTTGTTGCCGCTGTTTTCATGCTGCTCCAAGTTCTTCATGAAAGCATTATTCTGGTCTAAAAACCTGTAAAACATTCCAATATCATTCATTCCCGAGCTCTCAACGCTGCCGTTTGTGCTGAAAAACTGGTTTACAAATCCACCATCGCTGTTATTATGTCCCACCATTGAAGCTGAAGATTGATCGTTTTGTGGTTGCAATATTGAACTAAACGACGGTGGCGCCATGATCATGCTACTGCCATTGCTAGCTGTGGCACCCATTTGAGCTGCTTTCTGCAACAATGCTGTTGCAGACAAGGAGCCACTAATAGCAGAAGAATTGCTTCCATTACTTTCAAAAAGAGTTGCTGAATTTGCATGGCAAGAAGAGTTACTCGAGAGCATGTTTCCAAAAGTTTTTGTTGGCATGAGTTCACGGGCTAATTGGTTCTTATTTTCTAAATGGTTAAATTCAGTGTTGGTGGTCATCGCCATGGAAGAAATGATAAGCTCAGGAACTTGACTTTGTGCATTTGATCCTGGAATATTATTGGCCATTAATCCTGGATTAGCTCTTTGATTTTCTTCAGCAAGAGCGTCACAGAAAGCTCTGTGTGTAATGAAACTGTCTCTCCTGCAAAAGAATATCAAATTAATTAGTATATAAACTATTAATTAATTTAATAAATTTGGTTGGCTATAAAGTTTTTGAGTAAGACATTGTTAGTACGTAAGTCTATTATTGATATAATGGTAAAGAATATTATAATTCGATCTTGGAATAAAATAAATGGACGATTGAGACTTTATAGTAAAATATAGTAACAATTTAATAAGATTATGTAGTCAAACTAAGACTTTGAACAATGGAAAGAAGCAACAACATGCGTATATATTTTTCTAAAATATGATGAATATCATTTTGAAACAATGTGCTTGGTCCAATCATTAATGTTTTACTTTGAAAAATTATATACCATGACCAAGATCTTAGTTTTGTTCATGCACTAGTCAGTCATACGTAATTTAGTATTTTAATTCGTATAGAAAGTTTTTTTTGTAAGTGCATTTTAAACCCATTTGATGTTTCACATTTTTATAAAAAACAAATGGAATTTGATGCAATTTAACTACTAGGACTCGTATTTCTGATAATTCTCAATATATACAAACCTGGAAAATATGGTGCCACAGTCACATTTGTATTCTTTTGTCCCACAGGTCTTGGAATGAGCCTTCCAATCGGATTGCACAGCATACTTCTTGGAGCACTTATCACATTTCCACTTTTTCTCACCGTGCTTTCTGCAAAAGTGCTTTTTAATTCCTGTAAGATCACCTAAAGCACGAGCTGGGTTGTGGTGAACACAGGAGGGTACGGGACAAACATAAACTCTCTTTCTGATTTCAGTACTTGTTCTTTGCCGGAGCTTCCATGGAAGATTGTGGCCTCGACGGTGCAACTGAAGATTTTGGTCTCTTTGAAAACCCTTATTGCAGATTTCACATACGAATCGGTTTGTAGCCATGAGAGATTTGGGTGAAAGAGCAATTACCTCAGCAGTTGGGTCTACATTACATGAATATATCATAAAAATATGACGTAAAAATTAAATATTAACATTAGTCATTTTTTGATTTAGCTAGCTAGAAAATTCAAGGGTGATTTTATATTTTATTTTCAGTCATTATTTTTTTTCAAAAATAAATTAATTAAAAAGAATACATTCTTAGCATATCACACTTGATAATTTTCTATATATACATGTATAAAATGAATATTGTGTTGGCAGAAATATATGACTAACTGGCTACTTTACTTGAAATAGTTAGAAGCAAAACAAAGAAAAAAAGAGTCGAAAGGCAAAGTAAACAGTTCAGTACAATGATTGTGACCCCAACCAATAATTGAACCTCTTCAACAACTTAACTCATCAATAATTCATCTTCTTTCGAACCCATTTTTGGCTCTCTCAAATATACAAAAGTACGCAAAATCTTCTTAATTTTACAGCTTTATAATATAATTCTTGATCTAAGACTTTTTATAATTTTGTCCTCGTCAAAATAATCAATAAAAACCAATATTGTTGGATCATGCAAAGTGTTGATATATGCATACCACTGCTGAGTTTATGGAAAAACTTTATAGCCAATTACTGAAGCAACATATGTAATCTGAACAATTATATGGGATAGAGTCAATTTCTTGATTGTAATTACCTGGAGTCCCTGGAAGGTTTCTCTTTTTCTTAGCTGGTTGTTGCTGCTGCTGCTGTTGTAGAGAAGTATTAGTAGTTGAGCCATTGCTGCTATTTGTTGTAGTACTTGACGGCAAAGAATTTGTAGCCAGAAATTGATTCAGTAGCTCTCGCTGTTTTTGTTGCTGCTTCTGAACTTCTTCTCTACCAGGAATAATAATATTATTATTTCCTGATGAAGAGAAACTAACACAATCACCTGTAATATTTGACATCGAAATGAAAAATAATAAAAGAAAACAGATAATTCAAAACCCTTTTTGTCTTTCTCTTTCTTTTTATCTTCCTTCCAAACAACTCTATTGCTTTCTTTCTTTTTCTTGTTATTAGTGTGGTGTGGTGGAATTTTCTCTCTAAAGAGAATAGTCAATATTATTTTGTTTTTTGAAAAACAAAACCAGAACACTTGGGATTTGTTGACAGTAGAGAGGAAGACAAAACCCAGAAAATTCTCCTTCGTTTCTGGTGGAAGAAGAATAAGAGGAGAGGAGAAGAGAGGACAGTAAGTAATAGTATTTGTTTTTACTGCAGGCTCACAACAAGAAGAAAACTAGGTCTTCTCTTCTTTGACACCTGTGTGCTAATGTAAATATTTATTATAAGATTTCCATACACTGTTCTCAACTGTTTACTGATTATAATATATATATATATATATATATATATATATATATATATATATATATATATGCCCCCCAATTTCTTGAGTATTAAATTCTTGTCCTTGCCCATAATTCACCATTAATAAATTAATTATTATGGTATTTTATTTGTAGAGTTTTAATTGGAAATTTATTAATGGAAGTTGACCAATTTTGGAAACAGTTATTTATAAATGGTTAACACAACTCAAACTCCAAATATTAAACCTAAGCTTTGTCATCTTAACTAATTTCATTAATTATGTTATTCCATTTTTAATTTATTTTTTTTGTACATAATAAAAAAATATTAATTTTTACAATATTTAAACTATGATATTCAGTCAAACACGAAATCAATACTAAATATAACAATTTAGCATATGAATATATTAAGAGATTAGATAGAGATCACCTACCGTTATGATATATAGACTAATTAAAACTCACTAACTATTCGATACTTTTACAAAAAATCCTTCGAATACATGACCAATAAAAAATAACTGTCCAATATATACTTATATACTTATTCATCATACCACATTTTTTAATGGTTTATTCAACATAACTGCATATACAAATTTTAATAAAAATTATTTATAAGAGTAAAAATAAAATTTGTGATAATAAAAGAATTGTTTAAAAAATGTAGAATAATAACATACTTTTATTAAATTAATTTTCATAAATAAAATTTATTCATGAATTTATATTTTCATAATTATTTTAAAATTTTTTTACCCATATTTATTTTAGAGTCTTTTTTTACATAAAAAAATTAATTATCTATTATACACTTTTACATTAAAACTGAGGAGTTTAAAAACATATTTTTTAAAAAAATATTATTTTTTTAAGGTTAGGGTCATTCTTCATCATTAGCATATACCTATTAAATAAAAGAAAAACAAATTTTAAATAATTATTAAAGTGTGGGGTAGTTTTGGTATTTCAAATTTCTTGTGTGGCCCACATTGCAGGCGGAAGAAGGGGTCTAGTTCCGAATTTGTCTTTTTGTGGGGATATTTTCCGAAGAGTCCTCCTATACCTAAACTGCCATTTTAAAGAATAATAAATCACGACATTGCCACTCTCTCTCCCTTATCACGGGTCGGCAACTGATGCAATGCAATCGTTCTCGAAAAAGACCCGACAAGAATACAAAAATTGTTCTGTTCACGTGCATTGAATTGCCTAAGGCCAATAATTTCCGAATTCATCAAAATTTCGAGAATTGAAATAAAAAATTTTATTACTAATTTATATTTCGAAAAATTAAAAAAATGTTTTGAGAGAGATTTTTTAAAAATGTATATATAAAATTAAATATTACACAAATTATCAACTAAATTCTTCCTTAACCATGTTAACTAACTATAGTCAAGTCTTAATGCAATATCTCAAAAGGTTTGATTAATTAAAACATATAGAGTTTATATTAAACAAAATTATTAAATAAACGTTATTTGGGATTTAAATTAAGAGCTTGTTTACAATCATTGTTTTTTCACTTAATTTTAAAAATAGTATTTTTTTTTATACATAAGAAATCCTAACCTATTGAATATAGGACTAATGTTTAGTAGTTAAATTTAAGTAAAATTCACAACATGATCTCATATGATAAATTTTAATCTATTAAATCTGAGATCAATGCTTAGTAATGAATTTAAATAAAATTTATTGTCTGATCTTCTAAAAATTTCAATAGAGAGAAATCTGGTAGTTCAAATTTGAGACTGATGTTAAAAAGTCGTTTAATAAGTTTTTACTATGCTCTAAAGTTTTTTTAAAAACACTATACCAAATATATTTGATAGAAAACTAATTTTATATATCTAAAATAATAATTAATTGGGATATTCTTACACCAAGTTTAAATTTTTTTTGTCATTTTCGTTTGTGCATAACATGAGATTATCTATCTAATTATGATTTTGATAGTAATTAGTATAATTATTTTTTTCTTGGCAAAGTAAAGAAAAAGAGGTGGAAAAAACCCCTCACCTACTAGCCTTTCGTTTTTACAAAATGTTTTTCATGGTACTATGAGGAGGAAGATTCGAAGAACCTAACCAAGCCTTAAAAGTTGCATGTGATTGTGAAAACGAAAAAGGAGTGTTCCTAAATATTTGAGATTTAAAATTAAAAAAAAAAAAGAAAAGAAAAGGTGAATTTAATTTATTTATATCTATATTTATATATATTATTTTTCTTCTTACTTTTAGGGTACAATAGTACAATCTATGAACATTTTGATCAGCTGGAACCCAATTTCAAATTCCTCCATTCATATGCTTCACAACCATTTATTTTTTTTGGTTCTTGGGAAAAAAATTTAAGTAAAAATCACAAAAGCATAGGTGAACTTTGAATTAATTTCAGGTCGAATATTTATTTTCTCACAAATAAATAGAATAAATACCTAGCTGATGAGAAGTCGAAGAAAATACATATATAAATACAGAGAGTTTTAACATATGAGATGTGTATATTGTGTGTTTGGTTATATTTTTTATAAGTTAAGAATTATAATTAAAAAATAAGAGAGAATTACAATTTTCATTCGATCTACAATTTTAAAAATTCATTGATAGTAAGTGGAAGTGTGCATATGTTAATGTTACCCTTTATGCTTTCTAATGTAGTTGCGCAATTAGGGGATGCATGCTTGCATGGTAAATAGTTAAAATAGGTCTTTTGGGGCCATTAAGAAGCACTTTGGACATTGAAGTGCTTTCTGCTTTGTATGAAAAATTAATTAATACGTGGACAAAATATAATTGAATACTTTTGAGATAATAGATATACGGGAAGAACTGAGATGATATAGCATATTTGGTCGATGAAGTTTGTCATTTTCTAGCTGATTCTTTTTATAAATTGGGTTCAAGTGAAACGACGGATTCATTAAATAGAAGTAGGGTTTCAATTGTACTTTGCTTTTTAGCAAGCACGGCCAAAATAAGCCGTAAGCGGGCCTATAATCACTTTCTCCAGCGGAGACTGTGGGTGCACATGGAAGAGCTTCTGGCTTCTGCACACTTAAGCTAGATAATCAATAGAGAAGTCATTAATTAAAATTTATTTTGCTAATCAATCGATTAAGAAACCAAACAAAAATATTAATTAATTATAAGCAAACAAAAACTTCGCACCATGCTTTGTACAAAGAAATAGGATCATACTCATCATACACATATTAAATTTTGTTGTATCTTTTAAATTAAAAAATTTAGCACATAATTCCATATATATATATACACAACAATTGATTATATATTATAATTTGTGCACGTATACGTGTCTTTATTTATTTATCTATCTATCGGCACTTGAGGGTTGAAAGAAATCTTCAACTCTTTGAAGAATGCATGGGGAAAAACAAAATTAAATGATTCAAATATAATGTGTTCATGAACTCTTTTTTAATTGAGTAAGTGGGTGGGTGGGTTTCAATTAGGAATATATTACACTTCCTAATTGACAAATGAGTTGTTAAAAAAATAATAGGTTAATTATAAATTAATATTTGTTTGATTTATCTGATTTGTAGACGAATTAAAAAAGAGCTTCTTCCTAAAATTGAAGAAGACAGTCCAATAAACACAAATTTTATATTTTATTTTTTAAAAAAATTTATTGTTCTTCCATTTCCACTGGTTAATTAATGTATGGCTTTAATTAGAGATTCAACAAAATCCAATTTATTTACAATTTTGATGGTTATGTTAACATTAGTTGTATACTTGCTTGTGATTTGTAAAAAAAAAAAGAACAAAAAGAGCCGAGGTCTCATCTTTTGTGCTTATTTTGAAATTTCGGAATTCATTTTTTATTAATATTTTTTATTTAAGTATTTTATCTTATAATAATTATAATCTAAAAGTCATAATACTCTCATAACATACGAAGTCTTAATTCAAATTTATTTCAAATTTTAAATATATATTTATTAAAAATCATTATAATATTTTGATTGTCTAGTGTTATTTAGCCATCTCTCATTATCATAAGATCAGAATCAAATAATTTATTTTTTCAGTTGAATTAAATAAATAAATAATTAAGTACAAATTCAAGATATATAAACATTTATAAAAGAACTTTTCTTATAGAGAGCTAGGCTTCATGTTCTTTTAATTTTTTTTTTCAGATATTACAAGAAAATAAGCTTAAAATTTTTCTTAAATCAATGTGAGCCGAATTTAAACCTCATATCTTTATATTATTTATTAATTAAATTAACAAACACCCTTTAATTATCTTGTATTATAGTTAACTATATATATTAATTATCTATAAAATAATGGTAATGAATCCTGTTTTTATTTATTAATCATTTTATTTAAGATTTAAAATCATGTTTGAAAAGAGAGAAAAAAAAAAAGGATTTTGCTAAATCTCTCTTTGGTGATAGGTTAAATCTCAAAGTCATTCATGCATGAATTAATATTTTATTTCATAAAGCAAATAAAATGGATATTGTTAGCAATATAGAAAAAAGAAATAAAAATAAAGGGCCAGCAGTAACAAATAGGAGTTAATAAATTAAAAAAAGAAACGCTTTTGCAGCCAAACAAACAGAATAGTTTTTTCAATATGGTCCAGTTTTTTCATACAATCTTCTTCTTCAGATTTTGGCTTTATACTGTTTTTCTGATAAATGAAGACAACTTCAGCAATCAAACATAACAGTTTGGATGTGCATAGCATACCCAACAAATTATTAAATGAACCTTTATTAAAATAAATAAATAAATAGAAAGCTATTCTGAACTGGCAACCAATTCACATATAAAAAATTTCAGATTGTGACTGATTAAAGTTTTTATTTATTTATTTATTTTAAATATATTTTCAATAATTATTGGAATATTTACTTTAAGATTTGGTATTGTATGCATAATTACCATAATTTATGATCATTTAATATTAAAATTTTAATAATTTAACATCAAATTCTTAATGATTATCAGTGAAAATGTGTTTTAACACGTATGTAAATTGTATTAAAAATAATTATATCAAAATGATGGATAAATAATATTTTAAAAATGATTAGAAAAAGGAAAACATGGAAACTCAGGATATGAATGTTTTTGTGATTTGCAAAATCATCCTCGATTATTTGAATGTAAATATTGATGATATTATTACACCCAATTAGTTACCCACATGAAAAGTGCCTTTTATTTTTATTTTATTTTTATTTAGTTGCTTTCATTTTTGAATGATTAATGAAAAGGGGACACTTGATCGATGATGATCCAGATATGAATCTCTGAAAAATGTTGAAGTATGGGAATGACTTTTTCTTGCCAGAGCAAAAGCACTTTTTGGCTCCTATACTGTTTCAAAAACTACCCTTTTTTTTAAATTCTTTTTTTCTTTTCCTTTTCATCTTGGGGTAGTGTTTGCACTTAATGTTGGGAAAAAAAAAAGCTGCTTTTAAGCATATATCCCTAGATTCTCTGTCTCACAAATGACAATGAACATCACATAAAAAAAAATAAATTCAAAGAAAAAAAAGAGTATCTACTGGACACTATTCACCAATATATTCTAAATTGATTATTTTAAAATGTATATCTATTATTATGCTTCATGATTTACAGACTGCTTTAAATATTATTGTTATTACAAGTGTGTGTGTGTGTGAGAGAGAGAGAGGGAGATAGAGATAGAGATAATCCTAAGCCCCAAAGCCAATGACAAAGTACTTATCACTTAATTTGATCAAAAAGTTAGGTTTAGGGAAAAGCAAACCTTTATGATTGGAAGCACTTGTTAAATTTCTCCCTCTTTGAAATTTCGTCGAAATGTCCAAATTTTTCAAAATTGAATCGACCACTGAAAAGAAATATGAATATAACATATATTTATATCAAGATCAGATCTCTATGAAGTTTCCAGCAAGCCAAAATACGTACAGAATCAAAAGATTATATGATATGATGGTAAGAAATTATTCAATAGTCATATGCTTATTATATCAAAGGGGTAAGGCCAAGAAAAAATGGCTTTTCTAATTCAAATTAAAGAAACCATGCATGTGATATATAGTAGCGTTAAGGACCCGTTAATGATTTTGGTCTGTTTTATTTTTATAAATAACAAACCTATTGTAAAATAAAATTTGTTCATTGATATTCATTCTGAAATTTTAGAAAATGGTTAATTGGGTAAAAGATGGATTATAAAAGAAAATAAAGTTCATTTATTTTGTCAAATATGAATCATTGAGACAAAAAGAAGGAGGGTAAATAATAATTTGGGTTGAATGATCTGCAAAGTTAGCTTTGCTTTTCATTATTTGGTAGAGACAATAATTATATCGCTTATGACCTTAAGCAACTTTATAATTTTTAAAAAAAGTTGATAAAGGAAATTGTTTTGGTAAATTTAACAGTGTTAATATTTGGTTGGGGAGCGGGTTTGCACCAAAAGGGCAAAAACTAGCTTCCTTAAACGTCAAGTGAGGATAGAGAGGTTTTGTCTCCAAAAGGCTTGCTTTATAGACACTCCTATTGCATTGTTAGATCAGTTACTCAAAATCGACAACATCGTTTATAAAATTGGACTTGATACAAATGAAACAGAGAAAATTTCAATTTGTAGAAACTATTCAATGCATGTTTAAGGTTGAGATATCATGATTTTTAATCTACAACTGTTGACAGATGAAATTGCTAGATGTCAAATAGAAGTGATGGTGGAGAGTGGTAAAGCATTAGTTGCAAACAATAGCAGAGAATGATAATTGAACTAGTGGGAGAAAATTTGATTTATCTATAGAAATTGTTTCTTCTCTTCTTTTTCTAATTTGATTTTAAGCTTGGTCTACGTGTTCGATGATGTTAACATACATTTGGGTTGAGCAGGGACAACGACCACATGGGTGAAATTAAGAATTTATTAAATATTTTAACTGCTGTAATTTTAAAATTCAATAAAACCACAATAGTTTTAGAAATATCCTTAATACTGTTAAACTGCTGGAGAATTGATCAAAACATGATCCTATGGAAGTCATTTTAGAGGGAAATTCTGTTAAAATATTTTTCTGTAGTTCACCTGAATCTGAAGCTAATTCACAGCTCAATCTGATAATATAGGACTTGCACGTCAAAGCACTAAATTATCACCAGCCATGATTCTTCTTCTTCTGCCGTTTGCAGAACTTACAATGGCAGAGATTTCGTAGATTTTGGTCTGCTTCAAATCTGAAAACAACCTTATCAGATACCATAAAGTGCAAAGTGATTGCTTCATTTTCAACAAGAGAAAAGAAAATAGATAATGTAGATGGATTGGTTGTCAAACATCTAGTTTAACAGACCACATTTAGCAGAAAAAGGACAAAAAAAGACAATACTAGTCAATTCCTGCTAAAATGGTAGCAAGAATTGTGAACTAATTAGTTTAACATATTACTGACAAGAATATATAGTCTCCTGTAGAAGGTGATGAAAGCATTTACACCACATGCGGCATCTCAGTATATGTCTCTCTGTTAGCAGTAAACACAGCAAGAATTCCTCGCGATCCAATTTGCAAGATAAAAATGGGACAGAGCATCGAAAACAGATAAATGATACTTGAATATCAAACTTCGGGCTAATAAAAGCTTTAAAGATCACTACTGGACATTGAGACTCTTCTCTGTAAATTGGTAAAGAGGTTGGCTAACTATATTTTCACTAACTATAAGAGTTTATTTACCTTCTTTTCTTCTTGTGTATCCAAAATGCCTGCGCCAGCACTTCCACTTTTGGATAGTGGCTTAACTCTGCTTCGTGCCTTGTGGGAAGGATTTGAAAACGGGATCTGTTGGATGTGAAATTCTTTGCCTTTTGACTTCCTTTTAATGTTCAAGAAACCACAAGCAAGAGCTTCCAATGCCTTGGCAGTTGGTGGCCTGTTTCTACTGCTTTGCCTCTTAGGATTCACATTAGGTTGCTGCTTTGAAGTAACAACATTAATCGAGGTGTTCACTGCCTCAAGCTCAAGCTTGT
The DNA here is from genome assembly GCA_035590515.1 of Trichilia minutiflora. NCBI lineage: Eukaryota > Viridiplantae > Streptophyta > Magnoliopsida > Sapindales > Meliaceae > Trichilia > Trichilia minutiflora. The sequence goes on along the minus strand of JAVXUL010000009.1, from coordinate 839,112 downwards.
TCTCATGAACAGATGAACCATTTGAATTCATACCTTGGCTGTCTTCCACCTCCATCTTTAATACTTCTCCATTGTCTGAGTCAAATGGAATCCGGGACGCATTAAGATCAATTGGTGATGAATTCTGATGTCTATCATTTTTCCCATTAGACATCTCTATGCCAAAACACCTCTCACTAATCGTACCTTGACTGATCTCTTCTTCCGGATTGCCTTCGTCCGTACACCTTAACAACGATATCTTCTCTAGCGAAGAACCCACTTGAGAAACATCATTGTAACCAGCTGGCAAGTTCAATGCACAACAGGGCCCTACTTTTTTCTTTAGGCCACCTGAGAAATTCTCAGTGATACTGCTCCTCTCTGCCTTAGCACAAGACGTTAATCTCCTCCTTTTAACAAGAGGAGCTAAACTATGTGCATTACCAGATTTTGATCTTCGACTGAAATGGTTCTTTATAATCCTCATGGGTTTTTTGTCTTCCAACTTATTGGCTGCCTGATCCAGGCTCGTCTCCATGTTCTTTCCAGAGTACGAGTTAATTGCCTTATTTGAACTAGCACCATCAAATGCAACCATTGGATAATTGTAATTATTACCATTCACCAGTGAATCAGAAGCATCTGGCTCAGAATTCAATGATGTATCAGCAGTATTTGATTCTTGTTCATCCAATGAATTATCGGAGGAACTCCCTTCATCCACTCTTGACAAAGATTTCATTTCAGAAGAAGTTTTATATTCAACCGGGCAATATCTCAGTGCTGTCACCTTGGATGATTTTCCTCCATCGACTAAACTGGTATCCACGACAGTGAATTTCATACTGTTTGAACAGTGAATCTCAAATATATCCTTGCTGTGTGTGGCAACACTCATGTTCTTCTCTGCAGTCAGTGGTTTCCTAGCAGCATCAAGCTGAAGCCATTCTTTTTTCCCTGGAAGACATCTCAGTCTGGATGTATCTTTCAAATTGACCGGCAAGTATCTGAGTTCTCTTGTGCAGCATGATTGTCCTCCATGGACCAAACTGGAATCTATCACCAGGAACTTCATACGCTCCCGATTGCAGTTAGAAGTAAGAGGTTTAAGGTAACAATGAGGTTGATCATTGGATGGATCATCCTGATCTGATAGCTCGTCTGGAACCCATCGATCATCTTCATTGCAACTGCTGACTCTAGCGTCTTCAACTTCAAGATCAAGAAGTTTCGGTTCAGATGCCACTTTGTTCAAAATATCACTTACAGAATCAAAGTAGTGATCTCCTTTTACAAGTTTCCTTCTTGAGAACTTTTTTACTCCCGGTATAAGAAAAACCAAATAATCTTTGGAACTGAAATATCCATGATTCCTGGATTGCTCAGAGTGCCATCCTCTTGCTAGCAAACGGGGCCAAACGGCTTCCCAGAAAATATCATTACACCGAGCTTTGCTTAACCGGAAGCCTCCAGTTAGGAGCTTGATTATGTCACTGGATGTAAGTGAGGAACAAGCTTTGCCACTTGGCATTGTGGGACAAAAAGGAAACACTTGATTAGTCTTCACAAGCTCCAAAGAAAAACTTGTGAGATCTTCTTTCCCCTTTCCAATGCCAACAGATTCCACAAGAGCACGAATACCAACAATAGCCTTCAAATAGGAAACATAACTTTCTAGCGAAGTTCTCCCCTCTGCAAATGACTTGGAAACCTGCTAACAGGCCACAACTGAGATGAGAGATCAAAAAAAGAAAAAATTCGTGTTGAAGGCAAGAAAAAGTTAAAAAGCTGTGGACATATAAGACATATATTTTACAAGAGTAAAACACAATTTTAGAAAGTCAAATAGATGTGGATATTAGGTGTTGCACAATGCACACAGGAGGTGAGGGAAATAATGGGTTCGTCCAGGGATACAATGAACAGAATCGATCTCCAACAAGAAGCACTCCTACTACTAAGGTGGAGACCATGGGGCAGAGGCATAGAGACCAACCCTTTTTTTTTTTTTTTTTTTTTTTTTTTTTTTGACTTGGAGCTTTTTGCTCTCTCAAAAATAAAATTGCAAGAGAAAGAGCAGATGGATCCTATTCCCTCCCTTCCCTTTGCTTTCAATCTGTCTTGTGTCACTCCAGCTTTCGCTCAAGCCATTCTTTAGACTTCTCTGCTCCCCAACGACAGAAAGTACGTAATTACTAATTAGTCTAGCTTTTCATAAAGAAATTTTCTAGCACGAATTCAGCAAGGGTTTAATGTTCAAAAATGCCAGCAGAAAATTCATCCATACCTCCAGTAAAGAATTTTGAGATTCCTTGGGAACATGAGGAAGCAAACGAGATAACAACTCTGGCTGCCTCCATCGGGTAAAAATTTTCCGTCCATACACACATTTCCTACTTCTTGGTTTTCGGCAATCTGACCACCTACGGTATCCATTGGACCTATAAAACTCCCCATAGTAAAATGACAATATATCCCCCATCTCTTTGGTCTTGACAAACCTCTTTATCTGGAAAAAGTTTTTCCGAAATACATATAAACCAAGAAGGAAAATATCCTTTTCATCATCACTCCAAGAGTCTTGTACCAAACCAGGAACTGGAGAATAGTTTGTGCTTTTAGTTCTCCCCAACAATTTCACTTCACAGTTCTCTGGTTCTAATTCCATGTCATTCAACTCTGAAGCATTGAGTTCTGACCCTTTCTTTGTTGTATTATTTCGAATTGTTTTGCTCTTTTTATACTTGACTGACTCGTCTGCATTAGATACATCATCAGAACCGCCCAAAACTTTACACCCTGGATCATCATTGTTGTTAAGTTCATTGTGGAGCCACATTATTGGGATGGACAATCCCATCAGGAAAGATTGGGAACCATCAACTATGTAACCTGAATCAGTAGGGTTCATTAAAAGATGAATGTACTCAGACCCTGTTATCATGGGAGGAATTTCCACCTGGAATGTGTCGCCAATTCGGGGAGTCATCTGTGGATCTCCAAATAAGTCATCAACATCAACAGAGTCAGTAGGAATATACTGCTTAGGAAATGTGTCTTCGGTGGAATTTGCATCACAACCCAGATGATCTAACTCCATCTGCCAATGCAATATAGACATAGAAAAGAAAGAGTAATAAGTAAACAGTGAGAATATAAAAACATAAATTGTTTATATGCATAAGGACAAATTTACCAAAAGCCTTGGAAATTGTATGAATCATTAAAATTCGAAACAAGAATGCCAACAGAAATGCAATATAGAAGCAGAGACACGTAGATAATTTACAAATTTCTTCAGTAGGACAAGCCACATTATATTTTCAGAAAATATATATTTAATTCAGCAGTCTGCCAACCAGTAAAAAGTAATCGGTAAAGAATTAAGGTGACAATGAGGAGAAAAGCAAGAGAAATTGAAACCTTTGTGATGAACCAGAAGCTAAAAAACCAAAATTGAAAATCTTAAAGGGAAAGAATCTTCTTTCCAGCCTTCTTCACAGATTAGAGAGTTTACATAATCTATAACAACAAAATCTTTGTTGAGTCAACAACATTATCATCATGAAATGAAACCCACAAAACAAATTCTACAGAGAAACACGACTAATTATCTATATCAGAAATAGAAATCCCAAACTCATTCTCTCTTCGAGCCAACATGCCCAATAAATGAAACACAGATACACTGATCAGCCAACAAATTAGGCATATCAAATGTCTAAACACCAAAAGATATAAAATAGGAAAAATAAAAGTAAACTAACACACACAAGACAAGAAACTTATAGAAAGCAAAGAGCTCCTACGTAACTACCTTGTAACAAGATTACCAAATACCAACACCAAATCAATTTTCATACAAATTTCAATATCAATGCAATTAAGCACGTCCAAGAACAAAAATCACAACAAAAACTAACACCAGAAATAAAATGAAATCAATCAGGTACTGCAGGGAACAAAACCTTGATCACTTCACATAAGAGAAACAAAACTGATATTATTCAACCAATCACTGAAAACACAAACTTAATATGCAGAATTCTTTAGCAAACCCGACAAAAAATTACCTCGTTTTGAACGCAGAAATAAAATCATAAACAACAAAAACAGTGTATAAAGTTACCACATTGATGATAAAACATGATGCAAAGTGAAACAAGGTTGAACATTCAACTAATCACTAACCTCCATTGGACGTGAGCTTGAAACATGAACAGCCAACGTGAAAGACAAAACCTGGACAAATGGGTTTTCATGTTGTGCAGTGATTATTACACATCGGTTATCAATATTTACAGCGAAGTATTCAACATATAAGAAAAGAAAATTAAAAAAAAAAAGAAAGAAAAACTATAAAGAGAAAGAAATTTACCAGGCTTAACAAAGGTCGGTCTTTCTTCTTGATGAATTCGCAATATAAGAGAATACAAGTGTTTCTCTCCTGTGATAAAGGCGAGCAATACAGAGGTAGACAAGAATAGTGAAGTATGTCTATACAATAAAACTAACAAGATTTTGTAAGAAAGATTTTAAAAAAACTTTTCACATGAATTTTTTTTTCAAAGAATCCTAATAATAATTTTAATGAACATATAATAAGATTCCTATATTATAATAAAAAACAAATAGTGGTGCTAATAACACATCGTTATACTCAGCAAATGATGTACAAAATTTGATTCTTTTTTTCCTCATAGCCATATTTTGCAATGAATAATTTAATTGTTAGAAGACAAAAGTTTATTTAATTTCAATAAAACAAATTCTGTTTTCGATTTTGTGAGTACGTGAGAAGTTTATAATTTAAATTCTAAAAATATATGAAAATAAGTCTAAAAAATTTTATGTAAGTTTTTCTTTTTCGTAAAAGATTTTATAATATTGAATATATGCTTTAAAATTTAACTTTTTTGAGCAATCTACAATGGAAAATAAAATTTAAGAGTGCTCTCATAAAGATGGTACATGAGCATACTTTGTGTGAATATTACTAAGCCTTACAGAGAAGGTATAAGTCTAAGGAAATTGAGCCTTAAAGGAAATATAATGGCAATGATTTTAATTGAATAAGAAATTTTCTTTCATTAAATTCTGTAGAAATATAAAAAAATAATAGTTTTTTTTTAAATAATTCTATTTATTATTTATATTTACTAATTCAAAATATTATAATTGATTTTTTTTTTTCGCTTAAAGTTTGATCTATAAGTTGTATTTTGACTTAATTATGTAAACATAGTAGTCAAAACGTATGATAAATTGTATGCTCTCAGGCTAGATTATGATGAAATATATGCTATCGTGGCTAGATTAGAAGCTATTCGAATTCTCTTTAACTTTTGAATGTTTTAAAAACTTTAAACTTTTTCAAATGGATGTAAAACGTATTTTTCTTAATGATTTTCTAAATAAAGAAGTGTATGTTGAACAACTTCTTGGTTTTGAAAATAAAAAATTTTCAAATTATATTTTCAAATTGACTAAAACTCTCTATAATTTAAAACAAGCTCCTAAAGTTTGGTATGAGAGGTTTAATGAATTTTTATTAGAAAATGATTTTGACAAGGAGAGTGTTGACAAAACACTTTTTATAAAATCAAAAGAAAATGACATACTTATTGTGCAAGTGTATATTGATGACATTATTTTTGAAAATACAAATGATTCATTATATGAAGAATTTTCAAACTTAATAAGAAATGAATTTGAAATGAGTATGATGGAAGAGTTAAATTTCTTTTTGGGTTTATAAATTAAACAAAATTTGGATGGTATTTACATCTCCCAATCTAAATATGTAAAGGATTTGTTAAGAAAATTCAAACTTTTAGATGGAAAATACGTGGACACACCTATGAGTTCATCCACATCTTTGGATAAAGATGAGTAGAGTAAGGGTGTAGACCCTAAGCTTTATAGGAGCATGATAGGTTCATTATTATACCTTACTGCATCTAGACTCAACATTTTATATAGTGTGTGTGTTTGTGCATATTTTCAATCAAACTCCAAGGAATCACACTTAAGTGCTGTTAAAAGAACTTTTCGATATCTTAGAGGTACACCTAACTTAGAATTGTTTTATCCCAAGGATGGTTCATTTGATCCGAAAAGTTATTTCGATGCAGATTTTGGGGGTTGCAAAATTGATAGAAGAAGTATTAGTGGTGCTTGTCATTTCTTAGGGAATGCATTAGTTACTTGGGTGAATAAGAAGCAGAATTCAGTTTCTTTATCTATCACCGAAGCTGAATACATATCCGTGAGTAGTTGTTGTACACAACTCTTATGGATTAAGTATCAATTAATAGATTATGACATGCATATGATAGAATTCCAATTATGTGTGATAACACAAATGCCATAAACTTGACTAAGAATCTCGTACATCATTCCTGTACTAAGCATATTGAGATATGACATTTCATTCGAGATAATGTACAAAAGAATGATGTATGTATTAAATATGTAAGTACCGAGAATCAATTAGCAGACATTTTCACAAAACCTTTGGATAAAACTCGATTCTTCTACTTGAAAAACAATCTTGGTATGATGTGTATTGATTGAGCATGTTTTGATTTGCTTTATGATATTTGTTGAGTTTCAATTTGGTAGATTTCATGTTGTACATGTCTTTGAACATGAATATTTGAAAGTGTTCGAGTATTTTTTGGCTGAAATTCATCATCGTATCAAAATGTTTGTAAATAGTATCGACATGTTTTCTATTTTCCAAGACGTGCTTGATGAATTCTTCTTAATGTATCAACATGTTTGATATTCTCTCAAACGTACTTGATGATTTTTTCTTAAACGTATCGACACCCTAACCTGAGTATCGACACATTTCAGTTAGTATATCGACATGTTTAAAAGGGTGCTGGAATATTATCTAACGTATCGATACATTTGCAAAAGGTCTCGACACCTTCGAGACGGAGATGTTGAGTCTTGCGACTCAACGTATCTACACGTTATAGGGTTTCTCTTAAACGTATCGATACCCTCTTGATGTACTTCGGACGAAAACGTCGCAACGTATCGATACCTTTTGAAACTTATCGATATGTTTGCTCGAAATTAGCCAAAAACTACATCGTTTTGAGTTAGGACACGAATTCAAACCACCAAAACTCTTTCATCTTCTCTACTTCTCTATTTTCAAAATTTTCATTCTCCCTCTAACAGGTTTCAGAAACCGTTGTCTTAACTCCCCCCACTTACAATCTTCATTCACTCCTCATAAACCGTCTCTTTATACCTCTCTCTCTCTCTCAATCTTCATTACCAAAACTTCAACAAATCTTTAACTTCTATCTTACAACACTAAACCGTCGTCATTCTCATCTCTCTCTCAAGATGCCACTAAGGATGAAAGTTCTCGCTCCATTAGAACACCGAAAACAGAAGACTTTCGAGTCCTCTTCGTCTATCATTCCACCAGAATCAAACCCGTCGTAACTCAGTTTGTCAATCAAATAGTCACTTCTGGTCGGGTAATCAATTTTGAGTTTCTCAAAAAAATGTATTTTCCATATTTACACCATATTACCATATTTGGGTGGTTATTATTTTTTAAGATTAAACGGGAGTATTATCCGAAATTAGTACATTTATTCTATTCGAACCTGGATATCAAAGACCTTGATACTGGTAGAAATTTTGTGATGAAATTTAGTATATGGGTATGAGGTGTAGAGTTTGTGGTGGATGAGATGTTTTTGGTTGAACGATTTCGGTTTCTTCTAGGGGGAGAACACTATATTCCTTCTGCCTTCAACCCTCTTGAGGCTTGTAAGGTTATCTTCAAGAACCCGGACTTACAGCATGTTGAGAACAAGCTCTCCCAACTTTTCCTAAATGAAAAAATCCTACACCTGATTATCATTCATAACCTTAACGTTCATTCGAGACAGTATGCGGAGATGTCCGTGAAGGACATGTGGTGGATGGAGAGGATCATGACCTATTAGAGACTAAATCTTGTATACTGAATGATTTCGACCATCACACGGGGTGCTTCTCAGAGTTATAACTTGCACTACGGCTATCCTATTTCAGAGTTGATTAGGAAGGTAGCCCCTGACACTTTGGCTGGTATAGACAGTAAGAAACCATCTCCCTCGAGCATGTTGAGCGAGACCACACTTAGGAAGATGCATTACGAGTAAACAGCTCCTGGAGTTTGGTTTTTGAGTGAAGTCCCAGTTGGTGCAATCCAAGAGGGGGGTGAATTGGATTAATTTAAAAAATTCAAACTTAAATAAATTTGAA
>JAVXUL010000009.1:793023-830747 GCA_035590515.1 Trichilia minutiflora | reverse complement strand
GACTGCCCAGTCGATGAACAAGGAAAAAACATTTGATAATTTTCCATGTGATCTCAAACTATAGCCAGCAGTACTTACAACAGGGAAGGAAGAAATTTAAGAAGAAAAGCGGAAGTCTGTTTCTAAAAGGGTTGAAATTTAGATAGCTAATTAAAGGAGAGAGACGAGGCTGCTGCTTGGTGGGCAGATACGAGACTGCTGCTTGGTGGGCAGAGACGAGGCTTCTGGAATAAAACCAACAAAAATGTTAGATACAAGATGTGGCATAAAAATCGCTTAAAATTTTCGCTTATTAGTTTTAATGGTGATTTGTTTTATTTACATGTCGATTTAGATTTTTGGGATTAAAATGTAATATTTTTAAAAGTTTAAAAAAAAAATAAGAACTAAATTGTAAGAATAATAAAATTTTTATTTTAAATTATAATTTTTATTTATAAAAATCGGTATCTGGTTTAAACCGGGTACCGGTCCGATTTGAACCGGAGATCGAAAAACCGGTCTCTGATTTTAACCGGACCGGATCTGGACTAAAAAATCCAGGTCCGGTTTTAATCGGACCGGGTACCGGTTCAACGCAAAAAAACCGGATCCCGGTCCGGTTTCAGCCCTAGAACAGGGTGTTTGATACAGGTACAGGTTTTCATGGTTCGGGCTGAGTTAACAAGAAGTCAAGTTCCGGCGAACCTGTCTGGTGAACTTCACTTCACAGTTGTCTGAGAAAAAAATGTAAAAAGAAAGAGAAGAAAAAAGGGCAGTAGTCTACTCCAACGACTGTACGGAGTTTGTACTGCAAATACGGCGCCAGCGTGCGGAAGATGCAGACTACATACAGACACAGCACAGAAGTCTTGTTGCCTTCAAACACGGTGAGTCGCCGTTTTCGTTTGATTGTGTATTCTACGATTTAAACGAACTCTAGTTTCAGCTACCATTCTCTCCATTTTTTAAAATATCTATGTGTTTATGTGTTTATTTCGCTGCAGAATTAATGTTGTGGATCTGCTTCTGCTTCTTGTATGTTCTAATTTTTTCAACTTTTGTTTTTCCTGGCAACCCAACTCTCAATTTTTGTTTTTCTTGACAATCTTGCTCTCAATTCTGTTGTTTTCTTGGCTAACTTGCTCTCAATTTTTGATTTCCTTTTTTTGTTTGTTTATTCTGTGTTGCATCATGTGAGGGTAAATGCTGGGTATAAAAGTTTCTCCTAATTCACTAAACTTAGTTCTACTTTTTGTTTCCCGAAAAGAAATTAAGTTTCTGTAGAGGATTAATGGATTGCTAGTGTCACCTTTAATCTTCATATGAGCTGTTGTTTCTTCAGGTTGATTTTATGAGTAGAGAGTTGTGACTGTTATATTGCTGCTGAATTTTGTTGATGGATCATCCGAGGTCCAGCTCAGGGAATGGTGAGGATAATGTTGGAATTCCAGATGAATTAGGATGCAAGAGATCGGATGGGAAACAGCGGAGATGCACTGCAATGTGTATGCCAGATAAAACAGTATGTGAAAAACACTACATCCAGGCAAAGATGAGGGCTGCTAATTTTGCCTTAAGGGCTAGTCTAAAGAAAGCCAAGAGTAAATCTTTGGGTGAAAGTGATATATACTTAGAGAGTAAGAGCGATGCTTATGACATGGCAACAGCTAGCATGAGAAGTACCGAATATTCTTCAGCCCCTGTGAAGAAAAAAATCTAGAAACATCAAATACAAGGGGTACATCAGCATGTAACTCTCTGAAGGCAAATGATGATTCACTGAGAGATGTTGCAGAATTTGAGGTCTTATCTCCTCATTCTGCTGTGGAATTGACTTGAAACAGGTTGCAGAAGAGCGTTGATCCTAGTGCTACAGTGGTGTGTGACATTACATTGTATATAGCTGCACACCTGCCAGTATTGTTGTTATTGCCACTGTAATAGGCATTATCATACAGCTATAAACATTATGATTTTTGTCATCAAAACAACAGAAAATCCGTGGCAGTCATTTTTCTGTTCAATTTTCTTTCTCTCTTCATTTTATATCACTGATTTGGAGACTGGAAAATTGCTTTGTAGGAGTATTCTGATGGAAGCATGAATTCTTCTGAAGACACAGGTGGCCAAATTTGCCATCAGTGCCGGAGGAACAATGGTGATAGGGTTATTTGGTGCATTAGATGTGATAAGAGAGGATATTGTGATAGCTGTATTTCAATATGGTGAGGTTAAATTTTCACGAGACATATGTCTATTTCAAATTTGCATGTTTTGTAAGCATTTATACTTACCTTCTCAGGTACTCAGACATCCCATTGGAAGAACTTGAGAAGGTCTGTCATGTATGTCGTGGTTCTTGTAATTGCGAGGCATGTTTACGTGCAGATAATATGATAAAGGTACTTCATTCTGGAATTTAACAAATGTTTGTTTCGTGTATCTTGTCAATAAGAAATACCAATTTTCCATGGCACATTTGGCTGATTCAAGATTGATATCCTTTGTTGGATTTGCAGGTACGGATACGAGAATTACCTATTCTAGACAAGCTGCAATATCTCTACTGCCTGTTATCTGCTGTGCTTCCTGTAGTTAAGCAGATCCATCAGATACAATGCTCTGAGGTAAAACTGGAAAAAAGTCTGTTAAATCTTTTGTGTACAATACATGCATCATGTGACTAATTTTGCAATTATTTTTACAGGCCATGAAATTGATATTGTCAGGGCAAATTTGAGCACAGATGAGCAGATGTGCTGGTACTACCTTGAATACAATTTGATTTATATGTAACTAGAATCTAGTTTTTCTTTAAATCTGATTGTTTGAATATGTTTTTGGGTGATCTATATCATGTAAGAAGTTGAAGGAATAAGTTATCTCCTGCTTAGTTCATTAGGATGGCATGTCTTTTTCTGTGATTATATCTTGGATGTTGTAAATTGCCTCTTACATAAGCATATGCAGTTCTTGTTTTATTTTAAGGATATGAGTTTAGGATGGAATGTTCATCTTAATTTGTTTTCTTCCAGCAATATCTGTAGGATACCAATCAATGATTATCATCACATTTTGCAAACTGCATGTTTGATCTGTGCCTTAGTTGCTGTCGAGATCTTCAAGAAGCATCTACTAGTGCTGGTGAAGGAGAATCGTTAGAAAATCATATTGCTGGGAGCAGTGAAGACACAGAACGTGCATCTGAACAAGTTAAAATATCCAAACCAAGATTAAACTTATCTGAGAAGTTTCCTGGCTGGAATGCCAAGAGTGATGGCAGTATTCCATGCTGTCCCAAGGAGTTTCGTGGCTGTGGTTATGGATCATTGAACCTAAACTGAATTTTTAAAATGAATTGGGTTGCAAAACTGATGAAAAACGTGGAGGAAATGGTTAGTGATTGCACAGTTTGTGATACTGAAACTATCCCCAAAAGCGGATCATATGATTCCAGAAATTGTTTGCTCACAGAGAGGACGGAGATTATGATTTCTTGTACTGTCCATCATCTCAAGATACTAGAAGTCAAGGGATTGTCAACTTTAGAAAGCATTGGTTCAAGGGTGAACCTGTAATTGTGAAGCAGGTATGTGACAACGCATCTGTGTCTATTTGGGATCCAAAGGATATATGGAGAGGGATTCGAGAGACAGCAGATAAGAAAACGAAAGATGAGAACCGGACTGTGAAGGCTATAGATTGCTTAGACTGGTCTGAGGTGGTCTTTCATTGAATTGCATAAATTTGTTTATGGTTCTTCTTTCTTCCTAGTATCTAAATATTTCATGACATTATCTTTTACTTGAAACCAATATCTTCCGTATATGGTGTAACATGATGGCAGGTAGATATTGAACTTGGTGAATTCATCAAAGGATACTCGGAGGGACAAGTTTGTGACGATGGTTGACCAGAAATGTTAAAGTTGAAAGATTGGCCTCCTCCTAGTGCTTCTGAAGAGTTTCTATTGTACCATAAACCTGAATTTGTCAGTAACTGTAGCCCCAAGCTTCCTCATTATTCATTGCAAAATGATCTTATGGAACTTGTGAGGACCTTGGTTGGGGTAATTCAGTGACCAAACTTCACTTCACTATGCATGACATGGTAGGCCATGCGTTCTAATTTCTTGTTGACCGGTCACTATTGAGAGCTATTTTCTCTGTAATACCCTCTGATTTATGATGACTTGAATAAGGTTGTAAAATTGTATTTGCTACTTTCTGTGATGTTGCCAGGTATACCTGTTGGTGCATATGTCTGAAGTGAAGTTAGAGAAAGCCGAAGATGAGAAGATTCAGAGTTCCTCTAGAGAATCTGAGTGGGGGTTCTAGAAAAGGTTTTGGATGAGGGAAAGTATTCTTATGTATCACTTGGTGGGCATGAAATAAAGAATGAATGTGGGAAAAAATCTGCTGCAGACACCGAAGACATAATGAAAGATCAACAGATTGAAACCATTACCGATGATGAGAAACCTGTTAATTCCGAACCATTAAATGCAGATAATGGAGACTTCTCTGAAAAGAATAATCCAGGAGCACATTGGGATGTCTTTCAGCGACAGGATGTTCCAAAGTTAACTGAATATTTGCAAGAACACTGGAAAAAGACTCTTGGAAGCCCAATAGTGTTACAAATGATTTTTTAAGTCTTAATTATTTATAAATCTACTGTTTTGCTAAGGTTTTCTGAGTTGGTTTGTATGTTCTGCACATTTCTGATCCTACTATATGGATCTCAGGTGACATGTTGCCTTTATGACGAAGGAGTATATCTCAACGGTGATCATAAAAGAAAATTGAAGGAAGAATTTGGTGAGAAACTATTGCTTTTTTTGGAAATTTCTTGCTTGTCTGGGAAGAGACATACTGTTATCTCCTGTAGCTTGCATGTCAATAATATATTGTATGGCCTTGGTTAAGGTCGGGGATTGAAATTCCTTTAAGATAGAGATTAATTTAAACAATTTCGCCTTTTCTCTATCAGGTGTAGAGCCTTGGTCATTTGAGCAAAATTTAGGCATGCCCTTTCCAAGTGAGAAATCTTCAGGTGAGTTGCCATGATCTGTAACATCTTGCTGAATATAATTCTTGATTTCCATAACATTAGGTTGATTACTTTGTTTTCTTGATAAAAATGGCAGTCCACTGTCCAGTTTAGCCTTGATTTCTTATTTCATGAAAGCTTCAGAGAGGCTGTAAGATTGGCTGAAGAAATCCGCTGTCTTGCTAATGACCATGAAGCAAAACTTCAAGTTTTGGAGGTTAGGCAAAGGGAATTTGTCCCGGAAGTATTCAGTGCCTTCTCTTTGAAATTACTTGATTTTCTTATCTCATTTGCTCTTCCCTCATTCTTCTCTGTGATTCTATTTATCACAGTGAACTTTAACTCTGTAATGACTTATATGCAGCAAGTTCAGCCATCAAAGAAGTCCAGAAATTAGTGCTTGATCCAAAGTAAGAAAATTGATCCTTAACAGAGTATCGGTTTTTATATTAACGTTTAAGTCTCATATTTTCTTTTTATTGAAGGTAAAAAACTGAAACTTAAGACTTTATTTGAGTTTGTGGTGCTTTTGCTATATTTTGAAAACAAGGTTAAAAAAAAGTTTGATAACGCAAATTTTTAGTGGACCTGACTCATTTTTTTCATTTATATGTAACATTTAGTTTTTCTATCCTGTAGCAACCATAACCTCAAAGACATAACACTTTAATACTTAAGGCTTACACTTTAGCCATCAGCCTTGTGAACCAATAGCGTCAGATTTTGCATTTTGGAAATATTAAATGCAGATCCAATTTAGGACTTGAATTAGCTAGAAGTGTGAGCTTAGAGTTTAAAACTGAGCTGTTGCTAAATTTTCCCACAGTCCGTCTCCCACCCAGCCATTAACAAACTCTTGCAAAAGTTTTTGTTGGTTCTCACTCAAGACTAGTATGCGAATTGCATTCGTGCCTGTTACTGAGAATTATTATTATTATGAGCTGTTCCTATTGTGCTTCTGTTACGGGCTTGGTGGGGAGCTGAGATTTGAGGACCCTAATTCAACTACAGCAGTTTCCGAGAACTTGGAGAGCCTAATGAAGCGTAAACAGATAACTTATACTTGAAGTAATGTACAGTAATTGTAATTTAGGAATATGATAGCTGTTCTTATAGTGGCTACTATATACCATGAAGAAACTTCTAATATAGTAATGTATTTAGGTGAATCTTCTAATCTTCTGTGCTCGCTGATGACCAGATTTTAGATATCGGCCTCCATGCTTTTCGGTACATGAAAAACATTGTAATGAATCAGCTAAATACATTACAATTGCCATTGACCATTGTTGCAGGTTCATAAAACAGTAGATTCAGCATATCAAGAGGTTAGGCTAAATGAATCAGCTATTGCAAAGAAATCTGATTTCACCACTGACCATAGAGAATCTGGTGCTTGTGCATTTAAAGTATATAACTTGCCTCTGTGAGCGCAACAAACTGCAATATTATGCCGCTGAAATGCGGGGCTTTCAACTCTGAATTCCAGCTCATAGTATTTAACATTCCTCAAAGAATCGTCTCTCAAATTTGATTCTATCAAACTTCCTTTGACATCCTGCTGTCGTCCTGATCCCGTGATTGTCTGAACTATAGCTTCTCCAACCTCCTTTGGTCCTCCAAATGCTTCAATACTGTCAGCAGAACACAAATATTAGCTCGAAATTCACTCTTTCCCATGCCAAAATATTCAATGAGAGTACTCACGAGAAATCAAGAGGGACCGGAGAAACAATGACGCTAACATTGAGCTCGCCGGTTGAACCTGGAGGACCAAATGCAGCGACAGGTTCATTGACATTCTTGCGGCGGCCATTGTTAGATTTCACAGTGTTCAAAGGAGGAGGATCAAGTGACCTCTCAAATTCTCTTTTCTCAGCTGCTCTATACAATAGTGTTTGATCACCAACCCAACTTGCAGGATAGATAAATTCTGTAATTCATAAAATATATAAACCACAAGCATTAGCATTAAAAAAGAGTCAAATTTTACTTTATTTAATTCTATAATGCCTAATATAAGGTAATAATTAGCCAAGCAACATCACAAGACGATATCGCTTACTATAACACCGGCAACTTCACTCATTTTACCATCACTCAAACATATATGTTGGAGGTTAAACAGATGCTTTACTTAAGTTAAGACACATGAAAATGTTACACGACTTACTAACCAAATCCTTCATTTCTGTCAATGTAACGACTGTAGCCTCCAATTGGATACAACACATCCAGCTTAAGCTTTCTTCCATTTTCTGGTGACAGTCCCAGCAAAAAACTTGTAACTCCACCAAAATTTGCACCTACAGCCACAAGAGAAGCTGAGCCAACACCCACAACTAGCCGTCGTCTAAACGTTGCAGCTAGTGGTGCAAATCCTTCCCCAGCGGGCAGGGCCGAAACCTCCGCAACACTATCTTTCCGATCGTTTGGTGGCTGCGTCATGTAAATTTTATGCAGAGAAGCATATTTGCATGGAAGAAAGGAGTGTTGTAATGCCATTAATTTTTTTTTTCTTCGTTTCTCAAGTCATACGATGAAAGGGGGTTACATCAAAGTAATAATATTATCCTTTTTTTTCTCCTGTGTGGTTATCATTTTTTCCAACCGAAATTTTTGGAGCCACAAGCTTTAAGTGATAATTGGATTCACTGCCCATTAGTTAACATATTCATAACGAAACATAACCATGTGTTTATATTATTTTATTACTCGCATTTTAAATGAGAAATAGATGAAAAGTTTATCAAAATCTTGCTTAAATCAAATTTAATATACAGTTCGTATATGTACATTAAAAAAAAAATCGTGTCTACTCTGATAATTTTTTATAGGTTATTTTCTACATAGTTAATCAATAATATTGGGAATATAATTCTACTAATAAATATTATATTTTTGTTATATATTGTATATGGTTCATTTTTTTATTTTTATGATTTTTTTTTAATTTTTGTAAATGTGTAGGATATGATAATTATAAAATATTAGTATATCATAAATGGTTTTATATATTTAACATTAGTCTCATATATTATTTATAAAATGGTAAATATTAAATATTTGGTTTGTTCTCGTGAATAAATTATATTCAAGTGCCATTGTTGAAAAACATCTGAGATGGAAATATAAAATATTTAGGCGTTGCAGTACCGAATATTGCCACTTGAAATGGAGGCCGAAGCTGCATTCATCTGATGAATCCTGTGAAAGATCATATATAAATTGTAATGGTGGAATCATTAGGTGTTATGTCCATCTTATTGGCCCACGTTGTTTGTTGCTATACAGCTACGATATTAATTGTATTTTTTTAATCACATTAGTTTTTTATACAAAGAGTTTATTTATAATCTATGACTTGAAATTAATGATTTTTTTTCTCAGCTCTGTAATTTGAAATAGGAAAGCTTCCGTCTCTGTTGAAAATTCTTGAAAAAAATTGATAAACTCTATGAATTAAAAAGATATATTAAAAGAAAATAATATGCATGGGATTAATTAATTCTCTTAGTGAAAAAAAACTCTCCAGATTCTCCTTTTTGAAATGATCTAACTTATTTTTGGGATAAAAGAGAGTCTACAGATTGCTATATATCTCTAAAGTTGGGCCGAAATCCTCGATATCTTGCTCTCTTAGCAAGCATAAAGGTGATTTTCTCAACAGGGCCACCAGAATTTGGAAAATATTGCTAAAAAGATGGAAATACTTTTAGACTTCCCACATTGGCTTCTCCATTGTTGCAGCTGCTGCAGCTTGCTGCTGAAAATGATTCAAACTTTGCATTCCGGCTGATCCAAACTTCAGTTCTTGTGATTGCTGATGCTGTTTCGCATGTAAATTATTTCTTATTCTTGATCCTCCAACTCCCAAGAAATCAACAGTCATCACATCCCCAGTTCCAAATTTTGATAGAGTGCTTAACCCAGAATCTGAACTTGTTCCATGCAAAATACTTTTGTTGTTGCCCCTGTTTTCATGCTGCTCCAAGTTCTTCATGAACGCATTGTTCTGATCCAAAAACCTGTAAAACATTCCAACATCATTCATTCCTGAGCTGTCAACGCTGCCGTTCGTGTTGAAAAACTGGTTTACAAATCCACCGTCGCTGTTGTTATTTCTCACCACTGAAGCTGAAGATTGATCGTTTTGTGGCTGCAATATTGAACTAAACGATGGTGGCGCCATTATCATGCTACTGCCATTGCTAGCTGTGGCACCTATTTGAGCTGCCTTCTGCAACAATGCTGTTGCAGATAAGGAACCACTGGCAGCAGCAGAAATGCTTCTATTACTTTCAAAAATAGTTGCTGAATTTACATGGCAAGAAGAGTTATTCGACAGCATGCTTCTAAAAGCTTTTGTAGGCGTTGACATGTGTTCGTGGGCCAATGGGTTCTTATTTTCTAAATGGTTAAATTCAGTGTTGGTGTTCATCGCCACGGAAGAAATTATAAGCTCAGGAGCTTGGCTTTGTGCATTTGATCCTGGAATATTATTTGTCATTAATCCTGGATTTGCTCTTTGATTTTCTTCAGCTAGAGCATCACAGAAAGCTCTGTGTGTAATGAAACTGTCTCTCCTGCAAATTAATTTGTAAATTAATTGTTAACTAAATTAATAAATTTGGTTGGCTACAAAGTCTTTGAATAAGACATTGTTAGTACGTAAGTCTATTATTGATATAATGGTAAACAATATTATAATTCAATCTTGGAAATATAAAATAAATGGAAGACTTTACTTTAAAGTAAAATTTGGTAACATTTTAATGAGAATATGTAATCAAACTAAGACTTTGAACAATGGAAAGAAGCAAGAACACGTGTATGTATGCATGTATTTAAATATGATGAATATCATTGTAAGATTTTGAAACAATGTGCCGGGTCCAACCATGAATTTTTACCTTAAAAAATTATATACCATGACGAAGATCATGGTTTTGCTCATGCATTAGTCAGTCACACGTGATTTAGCATTTTTTAGTATTTAATTTGTATAAAAATCACTTTTGTAAGAGTATTTTTAAACCCATTTGACGTTTCACATTAATTTTAAAAAAAAAAAATCGAATTTGATGCAATTTAACTACTAGTCATATTTCTGATAATTTTCAAAATATACAAACCTTGAAAATATGGTGCCACAGTCACATTTGTATTCCTTTGTCCCGCAGGTCTTGGAATGAGCTTTCAAATCGGATTGCACAGCATACTTCTTGGAGCACTTATCACATTTCCACTTTTTCTCACCGTGCTTTCTGCAAAAGTGCTTTTTAATTCCTGTAAGATCACCTAAAGCACGAGCTGGGTTGTGGTGAACACAGGAGGGTACGGGACAAACATAAACTCTCTTTCTGATTTCAGTACTTGTTCTTTGTCGGAGCTTCCATGGAAGATTGTGGCCTCGACGGTGCAACTGAAGATTTTGGTCTCTTTGAAAACCTTTGCTGCAGACTTCACAGAAGAATCGGTTTGTAGCCAAGAGAGAGTTGGGTGAAAGAGTAATCACTTCAGCAGTTGGGTCTGCATTACATGAATATTTCATAAAAAATATTACACATATATTAAATATTAACATTAATCATTTTTTTATTTAGCTAGCTAGTAAATTTATGGGTAAGTTTCCGTCTTATTTTCAGTCATTATTTCTTTTTCACAAAGAAAGAAAACCCATAGAAAAATATATTCTTAATTTTATTAGAAAATTCTTTTTTTTTTAAATTTTATGCAGACCAATTATTTGTGATATCAGAAATTGCTAAAAGATAAAAATTATGTATTTTCTGGATTAAAGAATTGTACAAATTATCCATTCGAGTTTGTATAATTTCAATTTTAATAAAATGAGGATAGCACGCATATGTATTGTGTGGGCAGAAGTATTAAGTATATATGACTAACTTGCTACTTGACTTGAAAGAGTAGGAAACAAAACAAAGAAAAAAAGAGTAGAAAAGCAAAGTAAACAGTTCACTACAATGATTGTGAAGTGTGAACCCCAACCAATAATTGAACCCTTTCAACAACTTAACTCATCAATAATTCATCTTCTTTCTAACCCATTTTTGGCTCTCTCAAATATACCAAAGTACACAAAATCTTCTTTATTTTACAGCTTTACAATATAAATCTTGATCTAATTTTTTTTATTCCTTGTCCCTAACCAAATAATCTATAAAAACCGATGTTATTAGATCATGCAAAGTGTTGATATATACATAACACTGCTAGTTTATGGAAAAAAGTTATACCCGATTATTGAAGGAACATATATAATCAGAACCAATTATATGGAATAGCTTTAATTTCTTGATTGTAATTACCTGGAGTCCCTGGAAGGTTTCTCTTTTTCTTAGCTGGTTGCTGCTGTTGCTGTTGTTGCAGAGAAGTATTTGTACTGGAGCCATTGCTGCTGCTATTTGTTGTAGTACTTGAAGGCAAA
Organism: Trichilia minutiflora; assembly: GCA_035590515.1. Taxonomy (NCBI): domain Eukaryota; kingdom Viridiplantae; phylum Streptophyta; class Magnoliopsida; order Sapindales; family Meliaceae; genus Trichilia; species Trichilia minutiflora. The sequence goes on along the minus strand of JAVXUL010000009.1, from coordinate 819,262 downwards.
GAATTTATTGCAAGAAATTGATTCAGTAGCTCTTCTTGTTTTTGTTTCTGGTTCTGAACTTCTTCTCCACCAGGAATAATAATAATATTATTTCCTGATGAAGAGAAACTAACACAATTACCTGTAATACTTGACATGGAAATGAAAAATATATATAAAAAAAAGAAAAACAGATAATTGAAAACCGTTTTTTGCTTTCTCTTTCTCTTCCTTCCAAACAACTCAACTGTTGTCTTTCTTTTCTTGTTCTTAGTGTGTATGCGTGGAATTTTCTCTCGAAAGGGAAGGGTTAATATTATTTTGTTTTTGAAAAACAATAACAACAAAACAAAATCATAAAACTTGGGATTTGTAGACAGTAGAGAGGAAGACAAAAAACAGAAAATTCTCCTTCATTTTCGGTGGAAGAAGAATAAGAGGAGAGGAGAGAAGAGGAGAGGAGCGTCAGTAATAATATTTGTTTTTGCTGCAGGCTTACAACAAGAAGGAAACCAGGTCTTCTCTTCTTTGGCAGCTGTGTGTTGTAAATATTTATTATAAGATTTCCAGACACTATTCTCGACTGTTTACTGATTAAAATATATACAAATATATGCCCCTCAAGCTCTTGAGTATTAAATTCTTGTCCTTATCTATAATTCACAGTTGATAAATTAATAATTATTGTATTTTATTTGTAGAGTTTTTATTGGAAATTTATTAATGCAAGTTGGCGCAATTTTGGAAACAATTATTTATAAATGGTTAAAACAACTCAAACTCCACCAAATATTAAACATAAGCTTTCTCATCGTAATTAATTTTATTAACTTGTCATTACATTTTTTATTTATTTAATTAATAATTTAATGTATAAAATCTTTAATAAAAATTATTATAAGGGTAAAATAAATTTTTGATAATAAAAAACATAAAATAATAATATACTTTTATTATATTAATTTGTATAAATAGAATTTATACATGAATTTGTAATTTAGAATTAGTTTAAAAAAATTTTATGTGCATTTATTTTAGCTTTTTTTTGACATATAAAATTAGTTATAGTAGTATTATACACTTGTACATTGAAATTGCTAAAACATATTTAAAAACAAAAAAAAAAGAAAAGAAAAGAATTTTACTTTAAGAGTCTACATCATGAGCGTATATACCCTTTAAATAAAAGAAAAAATAAAATTTAAATAATTACGTGAGCTGTGGGGTATTTTTGGTATTTCATATTTCTTGTGTGGCCCACATTGCAGGCGGAAGAAGGGTTGTAGTTCCGCATTTGTCTTTTTGTAGTGATATTTTCAAAAGAGTCGCCCTATACCTAAACTGCCATTTAAAAGAATAGTAAATCACGACATTGCCATTGCCACTCTCCCTCGTCACGGGTCGGCAACTGATGCAACCGTTCTCGAAAAGGACCCGAGAAGAATACAAAAATTCTCTGCTCACGTGCATTCGATTGCTTGCCTACGACCAATACTTTCCAAATTAATCAAAACTTCGAGAATTTAAAATAAAAGTTTTGATTATTAATTTCTATTATAAAATTTTTTAAAAAAATATTGAGAGGGATTCAACCTTTTTTATATTTAATATTTGATAAAAAAATTAATTTTATATTTAAAATAATAATCCGGATATTCTTATATCAATTTTATTTTATTTTATTTTTTTGATGAGATGAGAGGTTATCTATCTAATTATGATTTTGATAGTACCTCCTAGCTTTTGTTTTAACAAAATATTTTTCATGGTACTATGGTGGGGAAGATTCGGAGAACCTAACCATAAGCCTTAAAAGTTACATGCGAAAAAGGAGTTGTTCCAAAATATTTGAAAATTAAAAGAGAGAGAGAGAAGGTTGATTTAATTTAATTTAATTTATATTTATATTTATATTTTATTTTCCATTTTACTTTTAGGCCACACTAGTACAATTTATGCACATTTTGATCAGCTGGAACCCAATTCAGAATTCCTTCATTCATGCTTAACAGTTAACAACCAATTTTTTTTTTTTGGCAAATAAAAAATAAAAAGTAATTAAAACTCAAAAAAGCATAGGTGAACTTTGAAAATTCTCAGACATTTAATTAATTTCTGGTCGAATATTAATTTTCGCAGAAATAAATAGAGAATATTTATTTTATGATATGAGTTGTGTATCGTATATTTGTTTTATTTTTTTCATAAGTTAAGAATTATAGTTAAAAAGAAAACGAAAATTACAATTTTCACTGATAGTAGGTGAACATGTGCATACGTTAATGGAGCATAGCATAGCTTTATAATTAATTTAGATGCGTAATTAGGATGCATTCTTTCAATATTCATGCATGGTAAATAGTTAAAAGACGGTGCTTTCGGAGTAATTAAGAAGCGCTTTTGGAGTGCTTTCTGCTTTGTATCATGGATGACATATATAATTCTTATAATAAAAGAGCTGAGATGATGCATACTGATATACCCGATGAAGTTTTCCTTCCGACTCCTTTTATAAATTGGGTTCAAGTGAAACCACAGATTCATTAAGAGAGGCATGTTTTAAATTTTGCTGTCTTTTTTAGCAAGTGCTGCCAGAATAAGCCATAAGCCAATAGTCACTTTCTCCCGCAGACCGTGGGTGCCCATGGTTCAGCTTCTGCCTTGTGGGCAGGTAAGCTATATAATAGACATACAAGTCATCAAACTTCATTTTGCTAATTAATCGATTAAGAAAGCAAACAAAAATATTAATTAATTAATTATAAACAATCACAAACTTCCCATAATGCTTTATACAAATAAATAGGATCATACTCATCATATCAATACTAAATTTTAATTAAATTTTTGTTGTAGCTTTTAAATTAAAAAAAATAGCAAATAATTCAAAAAAAAAGAATACACAATTAATTATATATTATAAGTTGTGTATGTGTTTTTATCTATCGATCTATTGATTGACAATTGAGGTTTGAAAGAGATGTTCAATTTCTTTGAATAATGCATGGGAGGAACAAAACTAAATGGTCCAAATATAATGTATCCATGAACTATTTTAATTGAGTAGGTGGGTTTCAACTAGGAATATATTAGATTACACTTCCTAGGTGACAAATGAGTAGTAAAGAAAAATAAATAGATTAATTATAAATTAAATATCTGATTTGTTGATTAATAAAAAAGTGCTTCTTCCTAATATTGAAGAAGACAGCCCAGTCCAATAAACACAAATTTTATATCTTTTTTTTTAAAAAAAAATTATTGTTCTCCCTTTGGAAGTGGTTAATTTAATTGATGTATGACTTTAGTTAGAGTTTTAACAAAATCAAATTGATGTAAAATTTTGATGCTTCTGTTAACATGGCTTGTATAATTTACTTTAAACTCAGCTTAGGTTTCATCTTTTATGCTTAATTTGAGATTTTGGAATTCACTCATTTTCTTTAATTAATAGTTAATAGTTAATATTTTTATCCTATAATAATTATTATGATCTAAATTAAAAGACTTCGTAACACTTTAATATCAAATGAAATATTAATTCAAATTTATTTAAAATTTTAAATATATGTTTTTACTGAAAATCAATATAATATTTTGATTGTCTAGTGTTATTTAGCTACCTCTCGTTATTATAAGGTAATAATTAAATAATTTATTTTTCACATAAATTCAATAAATTATTAAATAGGAATTCAAAATATATAAATATTTTAAAAGAATTTTTCTTATAAAGAGACAGGCTTCTTCCATGTTCTTTAAATTCTTTTTAGTTATTACAAGAAAATAAATTATTTTTTTTCTTAATTTAAATTTATTAATTAAAGCAAAAAACATCCTTTTAATTATCTTGTATGATAATTAACTATATGTATATTAATTTTCTGTATAATAATTGTAGCCAGTTGTTTCATTCACTCCCTATTAATTCAGAAAGTTGAAAATCTATGGGTAAATATTTTGGTCTATTTTATACATGGAAATTCTTTTATTTTTTATTTATAATTAATTAATTGATCCTGTTTTTATCTATTAATCCTTTTGTTTATTTAATATTCAAAATAATGTTCAAAAATAGAAAGAAAAAAAAAGTGCTTTTGCAGCCAGAATAACTTTTTACAAAATGGTCAAGTTTTATTCAATCTTCTTCTTCAGATTTTGGCTTTATAATTTTTTTTTTTAAATTTTATTTTAACAATCAAACGCAACCGTTTGGATATGCATAGCATACCCACCAAATTATTAAATGGACCCTTAATAAAATAAAATAAAAATGCTATTCTGAACTGGCAACCAATGCACATATAAAAAATTTCAGATTGTGACTGATTGAAGTTGTTTATTATTTTTTAATATATATTCCGTGATTATTGAAATTTAAATTGAGACGTCGTATTTATGCATAATTAACATAATTTACGATCATTTAATATTAATATTTTAATAATTTAACATTAAATTCTTAATTATTATAAATGAAAATGTTTTTTAAAAAGTATGCATATGTAATTAAATAATAAAGAAGAGATTAAAGAGACATGGAAAATCAATATATGAAGAATTTTGTGATTTGCAAAATCATCCTCGATTATTTGAATGCAAATCTTTATGATATTATTACACCCAATTAGTTACCCCATGAAAAGTGCTTTTCTTTTAAGTTGCTTTCATTTTTGAATGATTAATGAAAAGTGGACACTTGATCGATGATGATCCAGATATGAATCTCTGCAAAATTTTGAAGTATGGAAAGGACTTTTTCTTGTCAAAGAAAAAGCACTTTCTGGCCTCTTATACTGTTTCAAAATCTGCTTTTATTTATTTTTATTTAATTTTTTTGGTTCCTTTTTCCTTTTCATCCTCATCTGGGGGTAGTGTGGTTGATGTAATGTTTGGGGGAAAAAAAATGGCTACTGTTAACCATATCTCAAGATTCTCTGTCTCACAATGAGATACAATGACAATGGACATTACATTAAAAAAATAAATTAAAAAAAATAGATTATCTACTAAATTGTATTTACAAATATATCCTAAATTGATTATTTTAAAATGTATATATTATTATGATTCATGATTTAAAAAGCCAAAGCCAATGACAAAGTATTTATCACTTAATTTGATCAAAAAGTTAGATTTAGAGAAACGAAAAACTTTATGATTGGAAGCACTTCTTCAATTTCTCCTTTTTTGAAATTTCGTCGAAATGTCCAATTTTTTCAAAATTGAATCGACCATTGAAAAGAAATATAAATATAACACACACACAAACAAAATAAATAAATAAATAAATAAAAATAAAAGAAAGATGATCAAGATCTCTATGAAGTTTCCAGTAAACTAAAAAACAGAATCAAGGATTACACGATTTGACATTACCAATATGATGATAAGAAATAAATTATTGCATAATAGGCGTATGCATATTATCAAAGAAGTAGGGTCAAGAAAAATGGCTTTTCTAATTCAAATTAAAGAAACCATGCATGTGATATATAGTAACACGAAGGACCCATTAATGATTTTGGTCTGTTGCATTTTTTAAATATCATCTATTGTAAAAGAAATTTAAAATTAAAATTTATAAAGCGTCATTTTAAATTTTATCTAAAATCTGTTTATAATGCATTCTGACATTGTATAAAATGGGTAATTGGTTAAAAGATGATTATATATATCATTGAGACAAAAAGAGAAGGGTAAATAATAATTGGGTTGCATGATCTGCGATGTTAGCTTTGCTTTTATTATTAGATACTAATTATATCGTTTATGACCTTAAGCAACTTTATATTTTTAAAAAGGTTGATAAAGGAAATTGTTTTAGTAAATTTAACAGTGTTAATATTTCTTTGGGGGAGGAGATTGGAACAAAAAGGCAAGTACTAGCTTCCTTCAACTTCAAATGAGGATAAAGAGGTTTGTCTCCAAAAGGCTTGCTTTATAGAAACTACCATTGCATCCTTTGTTGAGTTATTCAAACATCAAGAACATCGTTTCTAAAATTTGAATTGATACAAAGGAACCAGCTATCAATTTGTAGAAAAAATTCAATGGACTCATCGTACGTTTAATGTTCAGATTGAGAGATGAAATTAATAGATGTCAAATGGAAGTGATTTGGTAAGCGGTAAAGCATTAGTTGCAAGCAATAGTAGAGTAAGATAATGAGCTGGTGGGAGAAAATTAGACTTATAGAACTTGTTTTTTCTTCTTTTTTGTTTGATTTTGAGCTTTGTCTACACGTTCAATGATGTTATTGTGTTTGTGTATTTGGTTGAGCAGTGGCAACCACCCCATTCGTAAAAGCGAGCGTTTATTGTATATTTTAACTGTTATTCTTTTAAAGTTCAATAAAATCACAATAGTTTCGGAAATATTCTTAATATTGTTAACTGCTAGAGAATTGATCAAAACATGAGCCCATGGAAGTCATTTTAGAGGAAGATTGTGTTGAAATATTTTTCTGTAGTTCACCTGAATCTGAAGCTAATTCACAGCTCAATCTGATAATATAAGATTTGCATGTCAATGCACCAAATTATCACCAGCCACGATTCTTCTTCTTCTGCCATTTGCAGAACTTACAGTGGCAGAGATTTCATAGATTTTGGTCTGCTTTAAATCTAAAAACAACCTTAGCAGATATCATAAAGTTCAAAGGGATTGTGTTTTTTTTTTTCAATAATTAGTCGTAAACGTCTTGCTTAACACACCACATTTAGAAGAAACAGGATAATAAGGACAATCCTAGTAAATTCCTGCTAAATCGGTTGCAAGGATTGTGAACTAACAAGTATGTAGTATACATATTACTGAAGAGAATGTAGACTCTTCTGTAGAGGTTGATGAAAGCATTTACACGACATATGTAGTATACACATGTCTCTCTGTTAGCAGTAAAAACACCAAGAATTCCTCTGCGAAGATCAGGATACACTTTGCAAGATAAAAATGGGAGACAGAGCATTGAAAATAGATAAATGATCCTCAAATGTCAAACTTCAGGCTAATAACAGCTTTAGAGATCACGACCTGACATTGAGATATGTAGAGTCTTCTGTAGAGGTTGATGAAAGCATTTACACGACATATGTAGTATACATATGTCTCTCTGTTAGCAGTAAAAACAGCAAGAATTCCTCTACAAGGATCAGGATCCACTTTGCAAGATAAAAATGAGAGACAGAGCATTGAAAACAGATAAATGATCCTCAAATGTCAAACTTCAGGCTAATAACAGCTTTAGGGATCACGATCGGACATTGAGACTCTTCTCTTCAAATTGATAAAAAGATTGGCTTAGTATATCTTCATTAGCTATAAGAGTAGTATTTACCTTCTTTTCTTCTTTTGTATCAACAACGCCTGCGCCATTACTTCCATGTTTGGATGGTGGCTTGACTCTGCTTCGAGCCTTGCGGGAAAGATTCGAAAAGGAGAATTGTCGCGAGTGAAATTCTTTGCCTTTAGGCTTCCTTTTAGTGTTCAAGAAACCACAAGCAAGAGCTTCCAATGCCTTTGCAGTAGGTGGCCTGTTTCTAGTGCTTTGTCTACTAGGATTAACATTAGGCTGCTGTTTTGAAGTACCAACATCAGTGGAGGTGTTCGGTACCTCAAGCTTCTGTTTGTTCTCACGAACAGATGAACCATTTGAATTCGTGCCTTGGCTGTCTTCTATCTCCATCTTTAATACTTCTCCATTGTCCGAGTCAAATGGAATCTGGAATACATTAAGATCGATTGATGATGAGATTTGATGTCTATCATTTTTTCCATTAGACTTCTCCATGCCAAAACGCCTCTCACTAATCACACCTCGACTACTCTCTTCTTCCGGATTGTCTTCATCAGCACAACTGAACAATGATATCTTCTCTTGCAAAGGACCCACTTGAGAAACATCATCGTAACCAGCTTGCAAGTTCAATGCACAACAGGGCCCTACTTCTTTTGTCTTTGGATCAACCGAGAAATCCTCAGTGATATTGCTCATCTCTGTCTTCGCACAAGCAGTTAACCTCCTCCGTTTAACAAGAGGAGCTAAACCATTTGTATTGTCAGATTTTGCTCTTCGACTGAAATGGTGCTTTATAATCCTCTTGGTTTTTTTATCTTCCAATCTGTTGGCCTCCAGATCCTGGCTGGTCTCCACGTTCCTTCCAGAGTATGAGTTAATTGCCTTACGATAATTGTAAACATTACAATTCACCAGTGAATCAGAAGCATCTACCTTAGAATTCAGCAGTGTATCAGCAGTATTTGATTCTTGTTCATCCAATGAATTATCGGAGGAACTCCCTTCATCTACTCTTGTCAAAGATTTCATATCAGAATAAGTTTTATATTCCACTGGGCAATATCTCAGTGCTGTCACCTTGGATGATTTTCCTCCATGGACTAAACTGGTATCCACGACCATGAACTCCATACTGTTTGGACTGTGAATCTCAAATATATCCTTGCTGTGTGTGGCAATACTCATGTTCTTCTCTGCATTCAATGTTATATTAGCAGCATCAACCTGAAGCCCTTCTTTTTTCCCTGGAAGACATCTCAGTTTGGAAGTCTGTTTCATATTTACTGGCAAGTATCTGAGTTCTCTTGTGCTGCATGATTTTCCTCCATGGACCAAACTGGAATCTATCACCATGAACTTCATACGCTCCAGATTGCAGTTAGAAGTAAGAGGTTTAAGGTAACAATGAGGTCCATCATTGGATGGATCATCCTGATCTGATAGCTCGTCTGGAACCCCTTGATCATCTTCATTGCAACTGCTGACTCTAGCTTCTTCAACTTCAAGCTCAAGAAGTTTTGGTTCAGATGCCACTTTGTTCAAAATATCACTTACAGAATCGAAATAGTGATCTCCTTTTACAAGTTTCCTTCTTGAGAACTTCTTCACTCCAGGCATAAGAAAAACCAAATAATCTTTGGAACTGACATATCCCTGATTCCTGGGTTGCTCAGAGTGCCATCCTCGTGCTAGTAAACGGGGCCAGACGGCTTCCCAGAAAATATCATGACACCGAGCTTTGCTTAATCGGAAGCCTCCAGTTAGGAACTTGATTATGTCACTGGACGTAAGTGAGGAACAAGCTTTGCCACACGGCATTTTGGGAAAAAATGAAAACAATTGATTGGTCTTCACAGGCTCCAAGGAAAGACTTGTGAGATCCTCTTTCCCCTTCCCAATGCCTACAGATTCAACAAGAGCACGAATTCCAACAGAAGCCTTCAAATAGGAAACATAACTTTCTAGCGAAGTTCTCCCCTCTGCAAATGACTTGGAAACCTGCTAATAGGCCAAACCTGAGATGAGAGATTGAAAAAAGAAAAAAATTGTGTCGAAGACAAGAAAAAGTTAAAAAGCTGTGGACATATGAGACGTATATTTTACCAAAGTAAAACACTCAATGAAACCAAGTAGATGTCGAAAGTAGGCTTTGTTGGAACATAATGCACAGAAGTGCCAAGGAATACTGGGTTCATAAAGAAATTTCCAAGCACAAATTCAGCAAAGCTCGAATGTTCAAAAATGCCAGGAGAATATTCATGCATACCTCCAGTAGAGAATTCTGAGATTCCTTGGGAACATGGGGAAGCAAACGAGATAACAACTCCTGCTGCCTCCACTGAGTAAAAATTTTCCGTCCATACACACATTTCCGACTTCTTGGTTTTCGGCAATCTGACCACCTACGGTATCCACTAGAACTATAAAACTCTCCATAGTAAAATGACAATAGATCCCCCATCTCTTTGGTCTCAACAAACCTCTTTATCTGGAGAAAGCTTTTCCCAAATATATATAAACCAAGAAGGAAAATATCCTTTTCAGCATCACTCCAAGAGTCTTGTACCAAACCAGGAACCGGAGAATAGTTTGTGCTTTTAGTTCTCTCTGCCAATTTTACCTTACAATTTTCTGGTTCTGATTCCGTGTCTTTCAACTCTGAAGGATTGAGTTCTGAACATTTCTTCCTTGTATTAATTCGAATTTTTTTGCTCTTTTTATATTTGACTGATTCATCTGCATTAGATGCATCATCAGAACTGCCTAAACCTTTACACCCTGGATCATCATTGTTGTTAAGTTCATTGTGGAGCCACATAATCGGGATGGATAATCCCATCAGGAAGGAATGGGAAACATGAACTATGTAATCTGAATCAGTAGGGTTCATTAAAAGATGAATGTACTCAGACCCTGTTATCATGGGAGGAATTTCCACCTGGAATGCATTACCAATTCGGGGATTTATCTGTTGATCTCCAAATAAGTCATCAATATCAGCAGAGTCAGGAGGAATACACTGCAGAAGACGTGTGTCTTCGGCAGAATTTGCATCACAACCCAGATGATCTAACTCCATCTGCCAACAAAATATTGATTTAGAAATGAAAGAACAACAAAATCAATAGTAAACAGTGAGAACATATAAACATAAATTGTTTATACACATAGGACATATTAACCAAAAGCCTTGAAATTGTATGAATCGTTAAAATTCAAAACAAGAATGCCAACAGGAATGCAACATAGATGCAGAGACACATAGATAATATGTAAATTTCTTCAGTAGGATAAGCCACATTTTATTTTCAGAATATATATTTAATCCAGCAGTCTGCCAACCAGTCAAAAGTAATCGGTAAAGAATTAAGGCAACAACGAGGACAAAAGCGAGAGAAAAGGAAACGTTTATGATTAACTAGAAGCCCCACAACCAAAATTGAAAACCTAGAAGGAAAAGAATCTTCTTTACAGCCTTCTCTGCAGATTAGAGATTTTACATAATCTATAACCATAAATACTTTGTTGAGGCAACAGCATTATCATCACGAAATGAAACCCACAAAACAAACTCTACAGAGAAACATGATTGATTATCTATTTAAGAAATAGAAATCCCAATATATAAGAAGAAGAGACACTGATCGGCCAACAAATTACACATATCAAATATCTAAACACCAAAAGTTATAAAATAAGAAAAACAAAAGAAAACAAACACACACAAGATAAGAAACGCATAGAAAGCAGAGAGTTCCAAAGTAACCACGGTATAACAAGATTACCAGATACCAACCCCAGATCAATTTTCATAAAAATCTTGATATCAATGTAATTAAGCATTTCCAAGAACAAAAATCACAACAAAAACTAACACCACAAATAAAAAGAAATCAATCAGGGACTGCATGGAACAAAACCTTGATCACTCTACATAAGAGCAACAAAACTGATATTATTCAACCAAACACTGAAAACACAAACGTAAATATGCAGAATTCTTCAGCAAAACCCACAAAAAATTTACATCGTTTTGAACGCAGAAACAAAACCATAAACAACAAAAACAGTGCATAAAGTTACCACATTGACGATAAAACATGATGCAAAGTGAAACAAGATTGAACATTCAACTAATCACTAACCTCCATTGGAAGAGAGCTTGAAACATGAACAGCCAACGTGAAAGACAAAACCTGGACAAATGGGTTTTCAACTTATGCAGTGATTATTACACATCGGTTATCAATATATACAGTGAACATTCAACATATACATAAAGGAAAAAAAAACAAAAAAACAAGAAACAAAGACTAGAAAGAGAAAGAAATTTTTACCAGGTTCAACACAGCTCGGTCTTTTTTCTTGATGAATTCTCTGGAGAGAGATGGAAATATAAGAGAAGACGAGTGTTTCTCTTCCGTGAAAAAGAAGAGCAATACAGAGGCAGAGAAAAACAGTGGTGTCTACACTACAACATTTTGCAATAAACTTTCACATGAAAAATATTTCAAAGAATCCTAATAATAATTTATAATATTTTTAATAAACATATACTGAGATTCCTATATTGTAATTAAAAAAATAATTTTAGTCTTTTGAACAATTTAAATAAAATGTTATTGGAAAATATACGAAAATACCTAACTTTTTAAACCAATTTTTTAAAATAACTATGTTAAAAAAATATTAACGAAAATATCTAAAAATTTATTTTTTGGACGATTTTGGTCATGTTCCAAAATGTACTTTCGAACACGACACTTTCAAACATGATAAAAAAATATTCACTTTCGAACATAAGTGTATCTTGTTCGAAAATACATTTTTAAATATAACAAAAAATACTAACTTTTAAATATAAAATCGTTCAAAAAAACTTATTTTTGTACGTTTTGATTAATATTTTTCTGACATGATTATTTTAAAAAATTGATTAAAAAAATTGAGTATTTTCTCATATTTTCCTATGTTATTTGAAAAAAGTTCATATTTGAAAGTTATGTATGATGTGTATAAAAATAATTAGATTGTGAATGAAATGATATCCCAATATATCTTGTAATCCATAAATATAAATAATCTTTCTTTTTTTTTTTTTGAGAAAAAAACAAAAATTTTAAATTCTTATAGTTTTATAAATTGAAATTAAAAAGAAAATATTTTTACAATGTAAAATGGATAATAAATAAAAAATATCAGAAAGAGCTCACAAATGTGGTATATGGGCATTCGATTGTGTGAATATTGCTAGGCCCAACAGAGAATCTCTAAGGAAGCTGAGCCTTAAATGAAATTTTAATTTCATAGAAACAAAGAAAAAAAGTTTTTTTTTTCAAATTTGATTATTTCATAATTCTATATATTATTAATATCTACTAATTAAAAATATTATAATTAATATTTTTATTCACATAAAATTTGTTCTAAAAGTTGTATTTCAATTTAATTTTGCGCATATACATGGTAGTCAAAACCTTAAAAGAAAATACTAATTTAATTGTTAATAATTTTATTTCACAAAAATTACCAATTAAAAAAATAAAATGCTTTAATATCAAATAAATTCTTACTAATATATAATAAATATAAAAATAATAATATTATTTTTAATATTTCACACACTTAAATCTAATTTAAATTTATATGTAAATAAAAATTAAAGAGATTGATTTTTTAAAATAATACGAGAGGAATCAATTGGTTTATTTATTGTTTTTTTATTTTCATAATATTATTCATAAAAACAATTATTAATTAAAAGTGACAATCATACTCATTAGAATATATTATTTAATTATTTTATTAATTTAAATAAAAATACGATATGATTAATTGAACAGAAATTTTATCTAACGAAAAATTCATGCGTATTAGAAGGTCAAATTTATTTTAATAGACAAATCTTCTAAAAAATCTAATTAAACGGCATCTCGTGAAACATGGAAGACTGTAGGCAACGCTTCGTCCGCTTTTTTGCTATATGACTGGTTATAAAAACCAAGTTTAACGGTCGCAACTGACACAGAGTCGCCATTGCGGCAAACCCAACAGAGCCATTTTCACAAACAGCCCAACGCATCACTTAAACAGTCAACGCCTCAATAAAAAATATTAAAAATGATAGTTTATTAACATTATTTGATCTTCTCTAGGCGTTCTTGATGAGATTCGTGCGTATTTAAAGCCATTTGATTAATAAACGAGCAAGTTCGTTGCTTAATCAAATAAACATTACCCGGTGCAGAGATAAGTAAAGCTTAAGCTTTACGAAGTTCCAGCTCTAAAGTTCAGTGTTGGCTGTACAAGCTGGGTTTGCGTCAGTTTTGGAGTGAAATACGTTGTAACTTTCGACGTTTTAAGTGAAACAATGGAGAAATTTTATGTACGTATTTTTTTGAACAGTTGAAGGTTTTGGCATTTTTGTCGATGCCAGAATTTGATCAAGGTTATTGAACCTGCATATGGAAGACTCATTCAAGATTGTCTTTGCACTTTTTTCGGCAGATGCTCATCTAGGTATGTTTCAATGTTCAATATGTATTTTTTTTTTGAAACTTTTATGAACTTGGTATATTTGTTTCCTTCCATGATCCGTTTGGTTGATGAGATAATTGGAAGTTTTATGTATATATAATTGTGTGTTCATTTTCTTTCATGTGTTATGGAATAATCATTTTTAAAATTGTACTTTGACAGATTGAAATTGTGAGGTAAAAGAGAGAGAAAATTATCATCTGGTGAAAAGAATTTTTGTTTAATCACTTAATTAAGGATGAGGAGATCATGCTTTAAAAGATGTCGATTGTCAAGAATAATGGATTGGCTACAGATTTTGCTAGGAGGACTTGTTATAATTGTAAGCATATCAAGCCTCTTTAGGTTTTACTCTGCCGGATTTTTCCTGCACAATGAAAACATATGTTGCCATTTTTATGGTGTCAAGGATGTATATGATGGTTTAGATATTAAAGCATTGTTTGATCGAGTTGGGGAAGTACTAAACAGGATGGAAAGCCTACAAGAAATGCTCGAAAAAACTGTGCAACAATTGGAGAAGGAGAAAGATGCTCTGACTAAACCCATTACGAGATTACAGTACAAGAAGTTTCTGGACGAGGAAGTGATGAGGACCCTTAATAGGGCTCACATTGCGCTTAGACAGATTCGGTTGCCTAAGGCCGAAGGAATCGGAAACTCAACAATGAAAGAGAATCCTTTGATTAATGCTTTTATCATAGAGGAGATCCGGAAGTATATTACCCCAAAAGAGAACAGAGTCGGGCAACTTAATATATATGGAGAAGATATACAATACTATAGGGCATGCGTGTGTTGTGATGAAGAAAGAATTGGAAGAGTACATGGATTATGACATTGGATCTTACTGTAAAGATGATTGGAACCTTGCTCAGAAGCTCATGCTTAAGGGGTGTGATCCTTTACCCCGAAGACGGTGCTTGGCAAGGGCTTCCAAGGTCTACCAGAAACCATATCCTATCAATGAATCTTTGTGGAAATTGCCAGATGGTAGAAATGTAAGATGGAGCAATTATCAGTGCAGGAATTTTGAGTGTTTATCAAGCAAGAATCCTAAACGCGGTTATTCAAAGTGTACCGGGTGTTTTGAGATGGATAAAGAAAAGCTTAAATGGGTGGCTAATAACTCACTCCCCGTAGATTTCTTAATTAAAGATGTTTTGGCAATCAAGCCTGGGGAGATACGGATTGGTCTGGACTTTGGTATTGGTACAGGAACTTTTGCTGCTAGAATGAGAGAAGACAATGTTGCAATTGTTTCAACTGCAATAAACCATGGCGCTCCATTCAGTGAGATGATTGCACTAAGAGGTTTGATTTTTCTGTATATGACATTAAATCAACGCCTTCCATTTTTCGACAATACGATGGACTTGATTCACGCCACTGGGTTCATGGATGGATGGATAGACTTGCTGCTGATGGATTTCATCCTGTTCGATTGGGACCGGATATTAAGGCCTGGAGGATTGATATGGATTGATAGATTCTTTTGTAATAAAAAGGATTTGGAGGACTACATGTACATGTTTCTGCAATTCAGGTACAAGAAACACAAATGGGCTATTTCTCCTGAGTCAAAGGATGAAGTCTACCTTTCTGCATTGTTGGAGAAACCTCCAAGAGCTATATGATCATCAAACATAGTATGTTATTTCCGTTTTTCATTTCTCAAAATAACAAACAGATCAAAGTTACTGATATACATTTAGTTGTTCGTGTTTCAATGTAATACAGAATCTGCATATGTCAACAATAAACTGTCTTTTGAACCTGTTGTTTGTTATGTGAAAACTTCATTACATATATCAACACTAGGAACCAAAACTATTTCTCCTTTCAATTTTAGATGCCTGAAACAACATTTCTTCCAATTTGTTCTCTGGGTCTCTAAGTATGAGGTTATATTGTTCCGTGATTACGTCTGTAATGTCTTTGTTTCTTCTTTAAAGCTTGATAACTGCAGATTTTTATCTAGGTTCTTCGTCGACTTTTTAATAATTTTCACTTTAGGTTGAACAATGAACTTTTTGTTAGCTTCACAATAACAGTTACGGAACAAATTTTAAGTATAAAAGAACGAGGAGTCATTTTGTTTGGAAATTATTATACGACTTGTCTTTCTAAAAGGATAAGTGCGTGTTATCATCTTCATGTGGTTAACGAAAAAGATGAAGTTTAATACGTCCCAACCATGCAGCTAAACGTTATCCACATTGCAGACATTGAAAGTTCTATCTTCAAAAATTACCTACACATTTCTTAACAGCTAAAAATGAATCCCTCGAGATCAATAAACAATAATAATTATCAGATTTTATTTTCAAAATTTATCTTACTTGATTTATAAATTTAATATTAAATTTATATTATAAAACGTAAGCACCGAAAGAATTTTTCCATTTGTTGCATGGATAACGATGAAGTTCTAAAATGCTGTTTGTCGGTTAAACTTTTCTAGGGTTTTTCTTATTAATTATCTTCATTCTCGAATTGGGCTAAGTAAGCTCATTAATCTTCCAACCAAGTAAATGAAAAGGAAAAGCAAAGAAAAAAGGGGAAGCCCGAGCACTAGACAGGAAATAAAAAAGGCAAACTTTTCTTTAAATAAACAATTTTCAAAGCAAAACTAGATCAGAACGAATACCTTTGAGTTGGGAAAAGAGTTAAGGAAAGGAATCTTATTGTAGCTATAATAAACAATTTAAATAGAGGGTATCCATCAATAATGGATTCTGATAGTTTGCCAAGCTCTTCAAATCAATTTGGTTTCTCAGAATCCTTGTACCTATGGAGGTAATGCCCATATCAATTAGTTGTTTAATGCAATCTTTTTTTAATCACATATACTATTGGAAACCCTAGCTTGCTAGCTTTGTTAATAAAGTTTGCAAAACCCTAGATTAGATGGGTCAAGAAGAAATGTCTTGAAATAATTCTTTCTGAAGTGTACTTTTTTATTATATATAAGCCAACTTATTATCACTGAAGGAATAAATTCATGAATGTTCTCCGATAGCAGGAAAAAGCTTTGGACCTGTAAGAATGTTTTCCTCTCCAAGACCTTGTATCTTATAAGACAATCTTTATTTCCTGTTGTTTTACAAGTTATCACTTAAAAAAAAAAATACAATGTTGCAAATCCTTAAGATTTCAATAATACTCTCATTTTACTGTTCAGTGAAAGTTATGGAGCTGTTCATATAAATGCATGGAGCAGAAGAAAATGTTTCCTTTTGGAATGATTTGATTCATTATGCTAGCTGTTGTCCATTGATATATCTTATATACGGTACTTGAAAATTTTAGCATATATATTATTATTAGTTCTTATATAGGTGTGTTTGGGAAGATGGAAAATGAGAGAAAATTGGAGAGAGGATGAACATTTTGAAATGTACGTAGGATGATCCAAGCCTCAACATTTTTGGAACCGAGCCTTGGAGAGTAAATTGTCGAGCTAATTAAACGCTGAACTGATATCTGGCGTGACAACCTCTTCAGAAAAGTTAAAATTTTATCTCTACTAAGTACAAAGAGATGAGAAAATTAAGTAATATTCCTGCTATTCTATATGACAATGTAAAACCAAAGGTAAAACAAGTTATCTCTGCAGATTACGTACAATGAATGGAAGTGTAACAAGCTGAGACGGTCAAAAGCATTAAGAAAATCAAAGGTACTTCTTTTGGCTGACCAATTCTATATTTAGCAACGCATTAACCATAATAATGATGAAAATAAAACCTTAAAAATAGAAAAAGAAGAATAAGAATATTATAAACTAAGTTTGATTGAGTTGATATCTGTTAATGATCCGTAGAAAGTATTGCTCAAAGATTAGACCAAAAGCTTTATATTTTATTAATCACACCATCAATCGTCGATTAATATATAAACCAGCCACGTTCCAAACCAAAATTCAGAATAAATGTACACCAAATAATTCTTGATTCCATCATCGAACAATTTATTTTTCTAAATTAATTGCTCGAGAATCTCATCATCATTCCTTTGCATATACTTTGATTTCTGTAGTTTGATTAACAAAATCCAACCACTTATTACAAGTGGGAATGCAGTACACTCAACAATTCAAAAAAGAAAAGTAGTGGTGGAAACGTTTTTCAGCAACAAGAAATGAAAATACAATGGCAACAAAGTCTAGCATATGGCAACATGTAAGTTCATTTCATTGGTAGATCATATCCATACAGAATGATAAGCTTGACCGGAATTACCTAACTGCAAAATTCAAATTCGTAATAGAAAAGGTGAAAGCTTTTGCCGCCAATGGAGGAACGATAAACCTAAAAACTAACTAAATATGTTGTAATCAATCACTCAACTGTATGTTGGTGACACTTTCCTTTTAGGTAATGTTGGGGTTAGAATCTTGCAAATGTGCACTAATATCTTCCACTCATTTTGAATAGTACAGAGAATAAATCCAGTTTAATCTTTAATATAATCTAATCATAAAGTTTACAGATTATATGGTGAAAAGAAGGATTTGGTGGGGGGGACCATTATTCATGAACGTCCCTTTAAGTTTTAAATTTTTTTTTCCAAAATTAATATTCCCCAAATCTAGATGTTGATGATAGAATTTGTAAAGTATCATAGACTTGGCTAGACCGTAAGTTGATAGGTTTCCTCTTCACTATTAATCTAGAACTTGATTTGCTACTGCTGGAATATTTACTTGGGAAGTTTGGTAATGGAGCAATAGGATTCCAAGAATATTGTACCAATCAATGAATTGTATAATAAAGCACCATGATCTCATGTATTTCATGTAAATTATAGGCACATTTATTACTTATGATTTGCAGGTCGGTTTCATTGCTTGCCCTGTTAAATAAATCATCATATTTTAAACATTTTGAGAAGTAAATTTTCAAATTAACAAATGTGTACATCTCTACCAGTACAACTTAAATATTAATATTGGATCTCTATTAGCTGACAGAGCTTAAAACTTTTGAACCAAATTTTAGCCATGACATACTGAAACCCGTCATCAAGTGGTGAGATCTTATTGTGTGATGACATGCAATGTATGTTTGTGTATGTTCACATACTGTTGAATGTTGCCATCATACTTGTGTATGAGCATTTACATACATACATGCCTATATACCCACATGGACCCATCTAGAGAGTATATAGAAAGCAAGTTTTCAGAGTGAAAAGCAACGTGTCTGTGTTACAAAAGATCGAGCGAGAAAATATAGAAAATATGGTTGATGAGCAAGAAAAGCTACTGCCAATTGCCAACGTGGTTAGGATAATGAAGCAAATCTTGCCACCAAGTGCAAAGATTTCCAAAGAGGGCAAAGAAACAATGCAAGAATGTGCTACAGAGTTTATAAGTTTTGTAACTGGAGAAGCATCTCACAAGTGTCACAAGGAGAATCGTAAGACAGTCAATGGAGATGACATCTGTTGGGCTCTTAGTACTCTAGGGTTTGATAATTATGCTGAAGCTATAGTTAGATACTTGCATAAATATAGAGAAGCTGAAAGAGAGAGAGCCAATAACCAAACCAAAGATGTTACAAGCAGTGTCCAAGAGTACAAACCTGAAGAAGGAACTTCAAGGCAGCAAGCAGATTTGAAAGCTGTTGAGGAGGGAAAAAGTTCTCTTACAAAACCTTCTTGAACAACATTGTTTCTGGCCATCTATGGTGAAGCCAACGATGATGGTGGAAAATGAGATCAATTGTAATTGTAAAAGTTACCTCCATTTTCTCCAGGGTTTGAAGGAAGCAAGCTAATCACAGGTCCTAATTGAAAGGTAACTACTTATGGCTACTCTCATTTGTATTTCCTTCCATCTTTAAACTTTTTTTTCAATTGGCCTTGGAGGAGAGTAACTTTTGTAAATTACTTCCTGATTTCTAGTTGTACGTCTTGTACTTGAAATAGTGTTTAATTATTGCTAGTTTGTGATTTAAAGAATCAGAGATCACGTATAGTGTGATTCTACAAGTTCAATGGCTTAATTTCTAGTTTGCTAAGAAGATGGACTACTTCGGTCTTTTTGATAACGAATTTCTCATCTTTTGTCTATACCAATGGAGAAGTTCATTTCCCATGACGAGAAAACCAATATCTTGTAGTAGTCATGTTAAAGCCTAATTCAAGAGGAAATCGAAATTTTAAATTTCAAGTTCTTTAGCTATTGCACAGTTCCTTCATCATGTGTATTTGATGAGAATCATAGCAGTTTTCAAAGAATATATAGTTTTTGCCAATGAATACAAGTTTGATTTATGACTCAGATCTTGTGCTCAACAATTCCCTTTAGCTTGTACCTACCTGCCTTCTCGGAACAATTTTCCTACTTTCAAGCGAAGATTAATACATTCATCAAAAAGCATATATAAACACATCAATTTATTGAATTAAATGAACAGATTTCAACAAGAGAAACAAGAAAATCTCTCAAACATTTAAGGGGCAAAGAAGAAGATGAAGAAAAGAGAACGAAGTTTACATAATCATATCATGTCATCAGTCCCATCAATCTCACGTAAATAAGGCCTCAAAGCTTTCACAATACATTTTTTATAAAATTTATGGTTTAGTTTCAGATAACAAGTCACCGTTTAACCAGACAGTGTGAGAAAAAAGAAACAAGAATAATCAACGTAACTGTAGGTTGAATATGTACTTGGTCTAGGACTTTCCCAAACCCTAGAATTTGGGACCACAAAACATGATTAATCGTGAAAGAACAATTCAAATCTTCAGGCATGCTTTTAGTTTAATAGAAGTAAATGGATTGGCTAATCTTTCCAATTTTTTTTTTTTAAAAAAAAAGGATTATTGGCAAAACCCTAAAACGATAAATCAAAGTTAAAAATTGTCAGATAAGTTATCAAGATGCAACCTAGGGTTTCTGCAAGCACTTGGGGGGACCACTTCTCAACCATCTTATGTATTTCTCTCTATATTCTGAATTGGCTAATGCTGAGCTGCATTTGACACAATGATGTATGGAAGAAGTTCCCACTATATATGTTTCTCACAAAAGAAGAGAAGTAATACAGAAAATGAGACAGTATCAGAGACAAAAGCTGAATGCATTTAATAGTTATGAGCCAAACCATACTAATTAATGCAGGAATATGAAATGGTTTTGTTTACAGTACAATTTCAAAAACCTCGAGAAACTGGGAGTAAGGATATCAGTGAAAAACTCTGTGATGGTTTTTCCTGGTACAATGTCTTTGGAATAATTGTTGTTTCCGTGGGCTCCGACCATGGCATCATGGCATTGAACTTCATAATCTGCTCACACGACATCAATTGTCAGCAATCACCAACCGATGCTCAGAAACTGTATTGTACAATATTTGGTGCACTCATTCTCCAGGACAGAATGCCAGGAGATCGTGGCCATGTGAGTTGCAGCAGTCGTTCTAAGCAAATGCAACACTATTGCTGACTGCAATGTGCCCTCATACACGTTTCAAAAGCTACTTTGATCTTCTTAAAATAATTTGTCATCTACCGCTAATGGTCAGGGAAGCAAGTTGATTCATTTTGAAATACAACAACAATATGCAATCACATGGTAGTGTGTGTTCGCATTCGTGTGTGTACGTGCACACATGTTCATGGGAGTGTGTGGTGTGCATGAGTGTGTGCGCACAAGAGTGTGTATCTATGTGTGTATATCATGTTGATAGATATTGTTTCATGCACTACATGGAATGTCATGGATCTTCATATAAATAACACAAACACAAAGTGAACAGTGTCTTCTTCCCCATCCCAATATATCTCAAGAGGAGATTGACAAAATGACACTTGATATTGATTTGAACAAGAAACACTAGCTTAATCACTGCAATTAAGTTTTCTTAATGATAGCATTCTCAAGCCATGTTGTATGGCAAAATAGAAATAACAGAAATAGATGTAGCTATTCAGTAGTTTGACACTCAACAGGAACATTGTTAACCAAAAAACAGAAGACATTACTTATAATAATTTGGTTATATACTGTTCAAAAGATTAGATTGATTGATACAGTGAAGTGAAGTTAATGAATTAATCCCTTGTCATCCATATTCTCCAATGAGTTAAAAGGGAATGCAAAATTTAATCAAAGAGGAAAACTGAAAATAGCTTAAATATTAGCATCTACAGCATAAATTATTGATCTCT
This sequence comes from Trichilia minutiflora, assembly GCA_035590515.1. Taxonomy (NCBI): domain Eukaryota; kingdom Viridiplantae; phylum Streptophyta; class Magnoliopsida; order Sapindales; family Meliaceae; genus Trichilia; species Trichilia minutiflora. The sequence goes on along the minus strand of JAVXUL010000009.1, from coordinate 797,262 downwards.
CATTATCACAAACCTAACTGTTTACCAAGTAAGGTTATCCATAGATTTTATAAGTTCAATATCATCATCCAGTTTGTGTAAAGCATAAGCTGAGTTATAATCTTTTGAATTATTCGGAAATTGAAGATGATATTTCTTCTTTCTAAAGTTTTTTTTTCATTGGTGAAAGTTAATATTGCGTATGTTAAACAATATTTATGCTCTGATTTGAGTTCTTTCTATATCTTTGACAAGGTGAAATTTAATAAAAGTTTGACCAATCAATGATATGACCCACTGAAGAAATTTCATCCACGAGAAATATTGGTGAAAGCCAGAGTATGCTGTTTTTCTGGTAGTCAATAAATTATTTAACCCAAAATATTCACTAGTGCATTTAGCCAAACGTAAACTATAAACTTTTCCATCCAACTATATCAGACTTTGGCTTAGTTCCTACATAACAAAAGTTCATTGGGATCATTGCTCAGCATCCATCTCACAAGGCTAGTAAAAGAAACAAAGCAAGCCAAACACAATTATTTCAGAAAATTAAGCAATTCGATCAATGAAAGCTTCTACAAAACCCCAACCATCATCAATATCTGGTCCAACCCAGTAACTAGTTATTATCGTGTTATGAGTACAAGAACTTACATCCAAACAAGAAACAATTCCATCAAAATGATTTGAGGATGATGTTAACTGATTATGACATCTCAGATTTACAGAAACTATGCCTCTGTTTGAGCTGCAGGGAGCCAGACAATGGATTCCTGCAAATAAAGTTCATAATGACAATTTATGAAGCAAGTACAAGTATATCCACCTACATTTTTCTATCCATAGCACCAGAATTTGAATCACTTTTATCTTTTTCCTTTCTAGTTTGCATGTGTTATAGTCATTCCAATAAAAATTAGTGTAACAAAAAGTTTGATCCTACAATATTCCAATTGAATTCAAACAAATCCCTTCCTAAGTAAATGAACAAACTTGTGAAAGTACCCAAACCCTAGACTCAATTTAGTGCTTACATAGAAGCTCCCTAACTGCTGGACAGTTTGAACTTAAGGTTTTAGATAATTGATTCTACCCCAACCTCAATTTGACAGGGATTCAGATGATTCCATATATATTTTTTGAATCAATATGAAATTCATTGTTATTACTAGTTCACTTTTTCTCAAAATAGTCCACCTTAAGAATGGACATTTTGGGAAGCATTGCAGCAAGAGTTTCGATAAATAGAAATAGAATTCCATTGCAACCATATTGAACCTAAACTAAACTATATATCGACCGTTAGGGACACGAAGTAAACCGAATATACAGGAAAGAAAAATTTTCAAATATAATAACCAAGTATCAGCATTAAAAGGAAGCAACAGAAGCCAATAATGGAGGAGTAAAACTTGTTCTAACGGTTGCTTCTTTGATAGTCCACCCTGGGCATATTTTTCCCAGTATATTTGCTGCAAAATAATCGCATAAGATTATCCATGTAAAGGTTTGGCGATAACCAAGATAAAACTAAGATGGAACTTTTCAATTTCTTGGGAACCAAACAGCGAGTCTTCGAGGGAAAATGGAGAAATGAAACTAGGGTTATGAAGGGTAACTTACCTTGCGTGATGTTTGCTTAGAGCAGAGAGGAATCGAGAAGCTTATAGCGACAAGGTTAGCCATTGAAAGAGCCGTTACTATGGCTAGTGAGTCCTGGGTTTTGTCGAAAGCCGACGATTGAAGTTTTGGAAATAAATAAACGGCGTCGTTTGTTCCCCAAAACAATAGTACGTCATGCAGTGCCAGACCAGTGCGTACGTGGTTTTATCGATCGGATCGGGTCAATTCGTGAATTGATTAGATGTAATAAAAAAAAATCAAATCTAAATCAGTCTATATATTATCTATATGAACCGATTTAGTTTTAAACCTAATCAAACAAATCGTACTGATGATTTTAATTTTTGAAATTAACAATTCGATCTAAACGAGTCTAAAATCATTTCAAATTTTTTATTGTCTGACTTGAGAGATTGAATCGATAGTTGGAGTCAGTTCAATATGCTCGTTAAAAAAAATTGGAAAAGTTACGAAAATACCCATATTTTTTAACTAATTTTTTAAAATAATCATGTTAGAAAAATATTAATTAAAATATTTAAAAATATATTTTTTAAACGATTTTACCCTTATGTGAAAATTAATGTTTTTTTGTTACGTGCAAAAGTGTAAGATATACTTATGTGTAAAAGTGAGTGTTTTTTAATCATGTGCGAAAGTGTCTGTGTTCGAAAATGCACTTTCGAACATGGGTAAAATCATCCAAAAAATAAATTTTTGGGTATTTTAGTTAACATTTTTTTAATGTGATTATTTTTATAAATTGATTAGAAAATATAGGTATTTTCGTGTATTTCCCAAAAAAATTTACGACAGCTACTACTTTTAGTTACTGTAAGTCTATCATAGTATCAATTGTAACTTTGTAAAAATTATAACATTCGATCGTTGTAAAATTACAACGATCTCCCCCTCCCCTTTTCCCTCTTTCTCTCCCTCTCTTTCTCTCTCTATATCTATCTATCTATCTATATATAAATTTAAACCTCCCTCCTTCTATTTTATTTTTTATTAATTATATATTATATATATTATTAGGATAAAAGATGATTATTATATATATATAAAATTTGGATAAAAAATGAGAATGACACGTGAAGAACCTACGGGTAAACATATGATAAGCCTGCCTCTACAGAGCATCTGATCAAGAACCCCTCATCCTTAATATGGATGACTCCCAATCCCCGGGACTCTTTGCCCCTGAGTCAGAGAACGTCAAATCCCAAGGACTCCTCATCCGTAACCCTGAGGACTCCTCGTCGCTGAGTCAGAAAACACTTAACCTCGAGGACTTCTCGTCCCTAATCCAGAAGACGTCCGATCTTGAGGACTCCTCGCCCCTAAGTCAGAGAACACTTAATTTCGAGCACTTCTTGTCCTAATCCAGAAGATGCTCAACCCTGAGAACTTTTCATCTCTGATTCAGAGAGCCCCCAATATTAATATAAAAATGAGAATGATCAAAAAGGCATAGAAGATCCTATAGCCTGAAGCGCTTCCCTACCATGAAATTCATCTGTCTTATCGTTCGTCGAATTTTAGATAATGTGATAGTGGTAGGAACTGCAATTCTCCAGTATGACAGCATAACCCTTAAATGAATGTGACTAGCATACTATTTAAGAGCAGACAATTCCATCATTCCCATTCTTCGATGCCAAGTCACATCCATCAATCTTCCAAGAGCCCTATAAAAGAAGGATAAAGTACAATACAAAGACATTCTAGTCATTGTCTCTCAATCTCTTATCTTTTATTTGTTAAGCTTTTCTCTCAGTTCCTTTCACCTTCCCCAACTTAGCCATATGGACCACATCATTCAAGATTGGCTACTGAAAATAAGTTGTCCCCGAAGAAGACTTTATGCTAACGAGACCAGATCGTCTCCACGCTAAGAAAGATTAGTAGTTATGGAACCACGTTATTTCGAGGCCACATAGACCACGTCGTCCGAGGTTGACTATTGGAAATAAGTTGTCTTCGAAGATGTAATACCCTATAGTTGAAACAAGGATACTTTCGTCATTTTAGACATAGGGGCATTTTAGACTTTTTGATAAAAAGGGTATTTTTTGTTCTTTTATAAAATATTCATTCGGGTGTTAAATTTACTCATTATTAGCATATTAATGTTTAGAAAAGGGGATAAGGTTCATTTAATGAAAATTGGAAGAGTTTAGAGGGACTTCCGTTGAGGCATCATCTGCGCACCTGAGCTTCCGAGCTAAATTCCCGTTGATCCGGAAATCCGATTGATGCGCGGTTTGTTTCTAATGAAATAGGACAGAATAAGGTTTCCATATAATGAAATTTCATAAAAATTGGAGCTGAGATGAGTGAGAACGGACGAATTGCCGCGAGCTCATATGCATCAGAAGGTATCATCCGCGCACCTACGCTTCCGAGCTAAATTCCCGTTGATCCGGATATCCGATTGATGCGTGGTTTGTTTCTACAGAAATAATACACAATAAGGATTTCATAGAAATGAATTTGAGTCAAATACGAGGTCATATGAGAGAGAATCGTAGCTTAGAAATTGGATGATGTGCAGGGGGTAGGAAAAGTCTCATTTGCCCTTGTTTTCTCATTTTTCTTTCTTTGTTTTTTTAAAGCTCCAGGGCAATTCGG
>JAVXUL010000009.1:769371-792923 GCA_035590515.1 Trichilia minutiflora | reverse complement strand
GAATTATTTCTTGGTCTTTCATCTTGATCTTGCACTTGAAGTTTGGGCAACCATTTTGTTATCATCGAAATGCTTTCCATGTCAACAAAAAGAACAACTACAGAGATTAAATTTTATCATATTTATGGAGCATACAATATATCATGTAAAATAAAAATTCGATTATCACGTAACACTAATTTGCATGAGCCTACTCCTTTTACTTCTACTCTATTATTGTCCCCCACATATATCTATCTTGATCTTTGTGAAATGCGATGATACTTTACAAAACATCTCTATCTTTATCTATATGATTTGTGGCGTATAAATCTACAGTCCACAAAAGATTAAACTTAGTTAAAAATATAGAACCGAAAATAAAGGCAACCTTAAAATTCGCATTAAAGTTCTTTACCTTTTCTTTGTCAATGCCCTACTTGAGCTCTGAACAATCTCAAGAAAATTGTCCCTTATTGCCACAATTATATCATTTGATTTTTAACATGCTCTTCTTTTTCTTGAAAAAACCCTTTTCTTTCTTTTGATTTGGCTTATTTTTCTTCTAGCCCTTCTTTGTTCTTTTACCTTTCCCTTGAGGCCCTTTACTAGTTGCCCTCTTTGAACTAGAGCCTATTAAATATGCATCAGCATCTGATCTGATTGCTTCTATGCGATTCTCTTCTAATTTCAGATGATGAGTAACATCTTCAAAAGTCTCAATGCTCTTGTTATGGGCTAGCTACACCTTTATATACTCCTAGTTATATAGTAAAAAGTGAATGATAGCCTGTAGTTGTTGTTCATTAGTTATAACATAGTCAATCTCTTTAAGCTCACTAATCATATTTAACATATGGCATAGATGTTGCCTTATGCTAGGATTTGCTCGCTGCTTCTTATAAGTATCAAACTTAATTATAAGTTGTCTAACTTAGTCACGGAAGTTCCACCAAACTTCTCTTTTAAGGCTACCTACATTTCAAAGGCTATGACATATTTATGAAAATCTCGCATGATGTCATCCTTTATACTGCTTAACATGGTAATTCTAACAAGAGAATTCATTCTTTTCCAATCATTATAAGCTTCTAACTCTCTCTTATGTTGTGCAATATTACCTTTCTTAGGCTGTTCTATAGTATTATTCAAATATTTTAGTGCCTTTTACTCCTCCAGTACATATTGGATTTTCATACTCTAAATTTCATAGTTATCCCCATTAAGCCTAACACCTTTATTTAGTTCAATAACTATGTTTTTTATCGTTGAAGCCATTAGTTTAGGAATTTAACTATATAAATTTACACGAATATTAATACCTATTAAAGTACGTATTTAAATCTTTATAAATGAACAATAAATTAATAACGACGCACCTAAAGTATAGAATTGAAGGAGTATGCGGAGTACGTAATCATCTTCCATAATTCTCATTTGCATTCATCATTAACTCAATTTCATTATTTAAAGTTTAGTTCCAAAACAAAAAATATTATTTTGAAAACTCCTACATGGCACAAATAATCTCTATCATTATACTAATAAATAAATTATGGAGCAAAATAATACTTACATAAATATATGAATGTACCATAGAATTAACAAATAATTCTGTTTGAATGACTATTAAAAACGAAAAATATACATTTCACTGAGACTTAATGACCCTAACTCTCCTAAAGATCGAATCCATAATCTGTTTGAGGTTGGTATGAAAGTTGTTCTTCCTAAACCTTCTTTTGCTGGCATATCGTACAAATAATATTACTAGCTTTTTATAGATTTCGCTAGACTTAAGAGAATTCCATAAAGTATACATAATAATTCAAAAGAGTATTATATAAAATGAAAATTTTTTAAATCTTCAAATAAGTGACATCCAGTAAAGATAGCTTCTTGAATTTTTTCATTTAGCTGAATCACATGATAAATTATATCCATGTCTGGATCCAACTGCTAATAACACAAATTAGTCAACATGTCTCTAGATCAAAGCCTCTAAGCTTCAGTATGTATCCTAATCAAGGTTCGAATAATGCGTACCATTTTTCTAACAAATAAGAAAAAATACAATTAGGTAAATATATGAGAAAATTCGAACACAAAATCCTCCCAAAAATAAATAAATAAATAAATAATACTTCTCAATTAGTGAAAATTTTATTTATTTATTCATTTATTTTTATTTTTGTGTGAATTATTATAAAATAATTCATAATTAAAAAAATTAAAGTATCTAAAGTTCTAGAAGAATTCGAAATTTTTAAAGTTATGAAAGAACTAATTTTTTAATAATTATATTTATTATTATAAACAAATCAAAAAAAAATTCAACCCAGTATGTAAAAGACAAACGAGACCAACGTATGCTTACTTTAGGTGCTGGGTTCAATTCCCAACATTCTTTAAAAAAATAATAATTTAATCCTCAAAATAATATCTTCTTCTACCTTTAGCGAGTCAACGTTGACTGGATCCAATTAAGAATCAGAATGTATATCTGGCTATAACTCAGTAATTGTTTAATATATAAAACTTTAAAAAAAAATTAATTTAGTCCTTTAAATAGTAGCTTCTTCTACCTCTAGGGGGTTAACTCGGACCTAATTAGGGGCTAGAACATATACCTGGTCATAATTCAATGATTTTAACTCTGTTTTATGTGTTTAAATAGTCATTTTTCATGGTTTTTCATGCTCTACAAAATTATACAATCATTCTCGACAAATAATTGTCTTAACTATATAGAAACATGAATTTAAGTTTTAAACAATATAAATTTTCAACATTAACCGAATCTAATTAGGAACCAGAACGTATATCTGGCCATAACTCAATGATTGTTTCTATAATTATAAAAAAATTATATAAAACTTTAAAAAATAATAATTTAATCCTTGAAATAGTATCTTGATTACCTTTAATTGGTCAACTCGAATCTAATAAGAGCCAGAACGTATATCTAGCCATAACTCAATGATTTTAACTCTATTTTATGTGTTTAAATAGTCGTTTTTCATGATTTTTCATTCTCTACAAGATTGTATAATCATTCTCTACAAATAATCATTTTAATTATAAAAAACATGAATTTATGTTTTAAAAAATATAAATTTTCATGTTTTTCATATATGAAATTTCAATAATTTTAACCTGACTTTGATACCAATGCTAAAAAATAATAAAAAGAAGACTACTAAAATATAGACTTACGGGTTTCTCCTGTCATAAATAATGGTCCTTTTGTTATTGATCGAATTCGGGTTATAATAGACACTAAATACAGAATTCACAGTCTAAATACTTTGAGTTCTTACAAGAACACAGAGAACATATTCTCTTAAAAAATTAACTCCCCTTTTGTTTTATTTTATTTTTTTATAAAAAATACCAAAAGTCCTTTTTTGTGAAATATACTTCCTTTTTTATAAGGGAAATTATAGGAAAGATGGAGAGTCATTTGATTACTCCCCACTTGTTCACGTTTTTCGTCAATGTCATGGTTATAAACGTCATAGGAAGACGGACAGTTTTTAATAATTCCCCACTCCCCCACGTTTTACATAAAGATTACAGATTATATGGTTAAAAGAGGATTTGGTGGTAGGGGACCTTTAGCTAGACTATAAGTTGCTAGGTTTCCTCTTCAACTTGATTTGCTGCTGCTGGAATATTTACTTGGGAAGTTTAGTAACGGGGCGAGAGATGTAGATTGTATATTAAAGCAGCATGATCTCATGTATTTCATGTAATTTATTGGCACTATTATAAGTTATTTGCAGGTTGGTTTCATTGCTTGCCATGATAACTTAATACTAAGAATAATGAAGAAATAAATCATTGTATTTTCAACATTTTGAGAAGTAAATTCTCAAATTAAAAATGTTTACATCTATTTACTTGTACACCTTAAATACTAATATCGGAAATCTATTGGCCGATATAACTTAAAACTGTTGAATCAAATGTTAACTATAAACTTACAGAATCCCATCATCAAGCGGTGAATCTTATAATTTTGTGATGACATGCGATGTATGTATGTATGTTCCCATACTATTGCATGTTAGCGTCATACATGTGTACTTACATATATGCATATATAGATATTGCATCTCGGCGTCATAAATGTGCACATACATATATGCATGTATACCCACATTGACCAATCTAAAGGGTATATAAAAAGCAAGTTTTCAGTGTGAAAAGCAACGTGTCGTGTTTCAAAAGATTGATCAAATAGTTGTTCGATCAAGAAAATATAGAAAATATGGTTGATAAGCAAGAAAATCTACTGCCAATTGCCAACGTGGGTAGGATAATGAAGCAAATCCTGCCACCAAGGGCAAAGATTTCCAAAGAGGCCAAACAAACAATGCAAGAATGTGCTACAGAGTTTATAAGTTTTGTAACTGGTGAAGCATCTGACAAGTGTCACAAGGAGAATCGTAAGACAGTCAATGGAGATGACGTCTGTTGGGCTCTTAGTACTCTAGGATTTGATACTTATGCTGAAGCTATAGTTAGATATTTGCATAAATATAGAGAAGCTGAAAGAGAGAGAGCCAATAACCAAACCAAAGTTGTTACGAGCAGCGTCCAAGAGTACAAACCTGAAGAAGAAGAAGCTTTTTCAAGGCAACAAAATGATGAAACTGCAAGAAGTATTCCAACGGAGTTGAAAGCTGTTGAGAAGGGAAAAAGTTCTCTTACAAAACCATATTGAAAAGCATTGTTTCTGGCTATCTATGGTGAAGACTAACGTTGATGACATGAAATGAGAGCAACTGTAATTGAAAAAGTTTCTTTCATTTTCTATAGGGTTTGAAGGAAGGAAGCCGCAGAATCACTGCTGCTAATTGAAAGGTAACTTGTTATGGCTACCATCTCCTTTGTATTTCCTTCCCTATTTTCCCTTTATCTTTAGTTGAACTTGGAGGAGAGTTAACTTTTCACATTACTTACCAGATTTCTAATTTTGTTTTGTACTTGAATAGTTTTCAATTATTGCCGGTTTGTGATTTAAAGAATCAAAGTTCACTAGTTTAACTTCTATTTGGCAATGGACATGGAATGTTCCGTCTTTTGATTGAGAATTTCTCTTCTTTTCTGTCTATACTGATGGAGAAGTTCATTTTCATGACAAGAAAACCAATATCTTGTATAATTCTTATTAAAGTCTGATTCAAGAGGAAACTGAACATTTTAAATTTTAAGTTCTTTAGATATTGCACAGTTCCTTCATCATGTGTGTGTGATGAGAATCATAGGAGTTTGCAAAGAATATATAGTTTTTCTCAATGAATGTAAGTTTGATTTGTGACTCAGATCTTGTGTTCCACAATTCCCTGTAGCTTGTACCTACCTGCCTGTTAGTAACAATTTTCCTACTTCGAATCAATTTCCTTTCCAACAATACGAATAATCCATTCATCCAAAAGCATATATAAATACATTAACTCATTAAATTAACTTAACAAACTTCACCAAGAGAAACAAGAAATCTCTCAAACATTGAAGGTGGAAAGAAGAAGATGATGATAAAAAGAAAAAAAAAATCTATGAAATCATATAATTTCATCAATCCCATCAATCTCATGTAACTAAGGCTCCCGGGCTATAAATATGTTCTTTATTTACAAGGTTTTGCACATAAAATTTATGGTTTAGTTGCAAACAATAAATCACTGCTTAACCAGACAGTATGAGAAAAAAAAAAAGAATAGTCAAGATAGACTAAAGGTTGAATATGTACTTGGTTTAGGGCTTTACAAACCCTTGAATTGGGGACCACAAAACATGATTAATCGTGAAACAATTCAAATCTTCAGGCATGCTTTTAGTTTAATACAAGCAAAATGGATTGGTTCATCTTTCCATTAAAAAAAAAAAAGAAGATGATTTGGTAAAACCCTAAAAAAATAAATTAAAGTTAAAAATTCTGTCAGACAAGTTATCAAGATGCAACATAGGGTTTCTGTAGTCACTTGGAGGGACCACTTCTCAACCATCTTATGTTTTTTCTCTATATATTTTGAATTGGTGACTGCTGAGCTGCACTTGATACAATGAAGTATGGAAGAAGCTCCCATTATATATGTTTCCCATAAAAGAAGAGAAGTAATACAGAAAATGAGACAGTATCAGAGACAAAAGCTGAATACATTTAATAGTTATGAGCCAAACCATACTGGTTAGTCCAGGAATATGAGATGGTTTTATTTACAGTACAATTTCGAAAACCTCGAGAAACTGGGAGTAAGGATATCAGTGAAAAACTACGTGATGGTTTTTCCTAGTACAATGTCTTTTAAATAAATGTTGTTTCCATGGGCTCCGACCATGGAATCATGGTATTGAACTTCATAATCTGCTCACACCACATCAATTGTCAGCAATCGCCAACCGATGCTTCGGAAACTGGTATCGTACAACATTTGGTGCACCCATTCTCCAGGACAGAACGCCAGAGCATCATGGGTTATCCATGTGAGTTGCAGAGGTCATTGTAAACAAGTGCAACACTATTGCAGACTGCAATGTGCCCTAATACACATTTCAAAAGTTGCTTTGATCTTCTTAAAATAATTTGTCACCTAAAGCTAATGGTCCAGGAAGCAAGTTGATTCATAATGAAATATAACAACGATATGCAATCACACGCTTGTGCGTGTTCATGGTTGTTTTTTTTGTGTGTGTGTGTGCGTGTGTGCGTGTGTCCGCACGCCCCATGCACATGTTCATGGGAGTGTGTGTGCATGGACAAGTGTGTGTACATGTCTATATCATGTAAATATGTACTGTTTCATGCACTAATGGTAAGTCATGGATCTTTATATAAGAAACACAAAGTGAACAATGTCTTCCTCCCGACCCCAATATATCTCAGGAGGAGATTGACATGATAGCACTTGATTTTGATTTGAACAAGAAACACTTCTAGCATAATCACCGCAATTAAGTTTTTTTATGATAGCATTCTCAAGCCATGTTTTATGTGAAAATAGAAATAACAGAAATAGAGGCAGCTATTCAATAGTTTGATACTCAACAGGAACATTGTTAACCAAAAAACAGAAGACATATTCAGTACTTGTAACAATTTGGTTATATACTGTTCAAAAGATTAGATTGATGGATGCAGTGAAGTGGAGTTACGAATTAATCCCTCGTCCTCTATCTTCTCCAACGAGTGAAAAGAGAATGTAAAGTTAAATCAGAGATGAAAACTGAATATAGCTTAAATATATTAGCATCTACAGCATAAATTATTGATCTCCTATCATCATAAACCTAACTGTTTACCAAGAGAGGATATCTATAGATTTTATAAGTTCAATATTATCATCCAGTTTGTGTAAAAAATAAACTGAGATATAATCTTTAGAATTGTTCAGAAATTGAAGATGACATTTCTTCTTTCTAGAGTTTATTTTTTTCATTGGCAAAACTTAATATTGTGTATGTTAAACACTATTTATGCTCTGCTTTGAGTTCTTTCTATATCTTTGACAAGATAAAATTTAATAATAGTTTCACCAATCAATGACATGAAACAGTAAAGAATTATAGCTCATAAGAAATATTGGTGACAGCCAGAGTATGCTGTCTTTCTGGTAGTCAATAAATTATTGAACCCAAAATAACCACAAGTGCATTTAGCCAAATGTAAACTATCCAGCCTAAACTTCTCCGTCCAATTATAACAAACTTTGGCTTAATTCCCATATAACACAAGTACAATGGGATCATTGTTCAGCATTCATCTAACAACGCAATTAAAAGAAACAAAGCAAGCCAAACACAAGTATTTCAGAAAATTAAGTAATTCGATTAATGAAAGCTTCTACAAAACCCCAACCATCATCAATATCTGGTCCAACCCAGTAACCAGTTATTATCGTGTTATGAGTACAAGAACTTACATCCAAGCAAGAAACAATTCCATTTAAATGCTTTGAGGATGATGTTAAATGATAATGACAGCTCAGATTTACAGAAACTATGCCTCTATTTGAGTTACGGGGAGCCAGACAATTGATTCCTGCAAATAAAGTTCATAATGTCAATTTATGAAGCAAGCATAAGTCATTCCACCTACATTTTTCTATCCATAGCACAAGAGTTTGGACCACTTTTATCTTTTTCCTTTTGTATTTGCATGTGTTATAGTCATTCCAATAAAAATTACTTAACAAAAAGTATGATCTTTCAATGTTCTAATTGAATTCAAAACAAAATTCCTTCCTGAGTACATGAACAAACTCGGGAAAGTCCCCATACGCTAAACTAAATTTAGTGCCAGCATAGAAGTTCCCTAACTGCTGGAGAGTTGAAACTTATGATTTTGGACAATTCATTCTACCCCATCTTCAATTTGACGAGGATTCAGATGATTCCATCTAAATTTCTTTAATCAATATGAAATGCATTGTCATCACTTGTTTACTTTTTCTCAAAATAGTGCACCTCGTGAACGGACATTTTAGGAAGCATTGTAGCAAGAGTTTCGAAAAAATAGAAATATAATTACAGTGCAACCATATTGAACTTAAACAAAACTATCTATCAATGGTTATGGACATGAGCCAAACCAAAAATCAAGGAAAGAAAAATTTTTCAAATATAATAACAAAGTATCAGCATTAAAAGGAAACAATAGAAGTAAATTGAAGAGCAAAACCTGTTCTATCGGTTCCTTTCTTTGATAGTCCAGCAAGGGCAGATTTTTCCCAGTATATTTGCTGCAAAATAGTCGCATAAGATTATCCATGTAAAGGTTTCGCGATAAAAAAGATACACCTAGGTTTATGGAGGGTAACTTACCTTGCGTGAGATTTGCTGACTGCAGAGAGGAGTCGCGAAGCTTACGGCGACAAGGTTGGCCATTGAAGAAGCTGTTACTAGCGCTAGTGACGCTCTGGGTTTTGCTGAACGAGACGATTGAAGTTTTCGACAGAACGGCGTCGTTTGCTATACAAAACAATATTACTAGTACCACATTAGTGCCTGCGATTGTTCCAATATAATAAATCATTACGATGAAAAGAAGTCGTTACTTAATACTTACTACTTTTTCATCTTAATAATTTATTAATATTAATATTGTTAAGAACATTATAATGATAAATTTTAGGAAAATTAATACACTGCATTCTTACTCATATGTATTCTGGAATTTAAAAAATATATATTTTTTTACTATATATTTTATTTAACATGAGATTGAGAAAAAATATAAGACTAATACGTGGATACGCCATCAGCAAGATATGTAGTAGGTGTTCAAGTGATCGCACGAGGAATTCTATTGTCCCAGGAAATCTTTGCTCCACCTGCACCAGGGATTCCATTGTCTTAGGAAATTTTCGTCCCAGGCAACCTGAGTCCAGGAGTCTCATTATCTCAGGCATTCTTCACCCCAAAACTTTCATCGTCCTAGGATTTTTACCGTCTCAGGTCTCAGGAAGACAGAGATTTCTTCTCATATTTTTCTTCAATCATCAACAATACGCCTCAGGCATCCAACAGTGGGGGCCCTCAAACATCCTCGCCCCAGGGATCAGAAAAACTTCTCAGGAGAAATCACCCCAGGCCAGGATTTCTTCCATAGTCGGCTTGCAAGTGACCCCTAGTTTAGGCACTAATTGACACGTGCCCACCTATTCAAAAATGGGAATGAGTGTTAATAGTAGATCCACTTTTGAGGTAGCCGTCCACCATAAATGCACCCGTCCCATCCTATAACTATCTTCAGGTGATGGGACAGTATCAGGCCTGCAACCAGGAGACATGTCAGCAACATTAATGAACTTCGGCTGCACACTGTCCCATGACAGATATCACATCATTCCTATTCTTCGATGCCTAGTGTCAGGGGGGCACTATATAAGGGCAGCTTCTTCAATGGAGATGGGACTTTTTGGCCACTTCTTTTTCACTCTTGAACTTCAGGCACTTGGAGAACCAGAGAAACACTTTGGCACTAAAGGAGATTTGGTAACATTATCACCTTCATTCTTCATTCTTCATCTCCGTTTGATAAACCCTGCACTTAACTCTTTCATAATTGCCATTTCCGGTTTCTCTCTTCTTTGTTCGATAGAAATAACACTTCCTTTTCTTCACCACTATCTAAATTAGGCATCGGAGTTTTCCTACCGGGAACCCCTCTCGACGTCACTTCGAAGGTGTTACTATTTTATAGGCTTAGGAGGTGAAACTTTGCTTAGAACAACCACATTATCAGTCAACTTCCGATGGAAAAGTCACCGTCCGATAGCAGTCTCATCGTCCTCACACCTCATCAGCTGAGTCATTCCACATTGACCACGAGGAGGGTCCACAGACAATTCTTGCACCAACAGCTGGACACATCTGTAGGAAACAAATAAAAAGTCATTAAAGCACCGTTTGTGGAGGAAGGAAAGAGGAAAAGAATTTTTCTATAAGCTTTTAACTTAGAAAAAAGAAAACTTTGAGATGGCAAAAAGAAGGCAAGAGGATGAAGGTTCCAGCTCCAGCAAAAGCACTGCTCGTGGAGGAAAGAGAGCTCCCCTGACTAGGGAGGGGCCTTGGTTAGGAGCCAGACACACTGACAGATTCCTGGCTAGCAGGGCTGAAGTATTAGAGAGGGAACTCCTGGAGGTCAGGAGGTAGATGGCCAGGGAACCCGTCTCCCTGAGAAAAAGGAGACTCCCTACTTTCTAGCCTACAGATTTGAAGCAGTAATTTCAGTCAAAATAGACATCCCGACTTTTCGCACTTCCCATTTCAGTGAAGAAAAAAATTAGCAAGTTATGCGTCTCAAATTGGACTTGCGAAAGGAGGCCAGGGATCGCACCCTGATCAGGACAGCCACTCACCAATAAAAAGTGTCTAGATCCTATAACTGAAAGGTCCGACCCCGTTCTTTCAGGGAAAGTGATCTTATCCTCAGAAGGATCACTCTTAATACCCGAGTAGCCTCGGAAGGATCCCTGAGTGCTAACTGAAAATGGTCGTATCAAGTGGTCAAAGCCATCAAACCAGGAAATTACAAGCTAGCCTAACAACACGACAACATCCTGAATAAAGCCTAATATGTCGAGATGCTAAAGAAGTATTTCCCTTGAAAGAGTTCCTCCTTAGGTTGGTTAAATTGTAAACTTGCAACACTTCTTGTATCATTTATTCCTTTATGAATAAAGTGTTCAAGCATTTCTTTTTAGCATCTTCCTGAATTCTTTTAATTCGACTCTAAGGTTAAAGTTGGCCATATGCCCTAAAATCTCTTAACATTTAGAGGTTTATTAAAATTCTATCCGTCCCAGATGCCGTAAGCCCTTAAGTTTGAATTAGGCATCCCATGCGTCTAAGACCTGGTTTATACTATAGCATGATAAACCCTGATCAAATCAGGTTCAATAAATCCTATCCGTCCCAGGTATCGTAAGTTCTTAGGTCCGGATCAGGTCCCATGCATCTAAGACCTGGTTTGTACTAAGGCATGATAATCCCCGACCAAATCAGGTCCAGTAAATCCTACCTGTCCTAAGTGCTATAATCCCTTAGGTCCGGATCAGGTATCCCATGTGTCTAAGACTTGATTCGTACTAAGGCGTGATAAATTCTGACCAGATCAGGTCTAGTAAATCCTACCCGTCCTAGGTGCCGTAAGCCCTTGGGTGCGGATCAGGCATCCCATGCATCTAAGACCTGGTTCGTACTAAGACGTGATAAACCCTGGCCAGATCAGGTAAATCTAAGATTAAGGTTGGCTATGAGCTCTAAAATCCCTTAACACTTAATAGCTTATTAAAATCTTACCTGTCCTGGGTGCCGTAAGCCCTTAGATCCAAATCAGGCATCCTATGCATCTAAGACCTGATTCGTACTAAGGGGTGATAAACCCTGATCAGATCAGGTCCTCTAAGGTTAAGGTTGGCTGTAGGCCTTAAAATTCCTTAACACTTAGTCATTTATTTAAAATCCTATCCATCCTAGATGTCGTAATCCCTTAAGTTCGGATCAGGCATCCCATAAGTCTAAGATCTGGTTTGTACTAAGGCATGGTAAATCCTGATCGAATCAGGTCCAATAAATCTTACCCGTCCCAGGTGACGTAAGCCTTTAGGTTCGGATCAGGCATCCCATACGTCTAAAATCTGATTCGTATTAAAGCGTGGTATACCTTGATCGAATCAAGTCCAATAATACCTACCTGTCCCAGATACCGTAAGCTCTTAGGTCCGAATCAGGCATCCTATGCTTTTAAGACCTGGTTCGTACTAAGGTGTGGTAAACCTTGATCGAGTCAGGTCCTTTAAGGTTAAGGTTGGCTATGAGCCCTAAAATCTTTTAACACTTAGCAGTTTATTAAAATCTTACTCGTCCTAGGTGTCGTAAGCCTTTAGGTCCGGATCAAGCATCATATACGTCTAAGACCTGATTCATATTAAGGCATAGTAAATCTTGATCGGGTCAAGTCCTCTAAGATTAAGGTTGACTATGAGTCCTAAAATCCCTTAACACTTAGTAGTTTATTAAAATCCTACCCGTCCTAGGTGTCATAAGCCTTTAGGTCCGAATCAGGCATCCCATGCGTCTAAGACCTAATTCATACTAAGGCCTAGTAAACCTTGACCAGGTCAGGTCCTCTAAGGTTAAGGTTGGTTGTAGACCCTAAAATCCCTTAATACTTAGTCATTTATTTAAAATCCTATCCATCCTAGGTGACGTAAGCCTTTAGACCCGGGTCAGGCATTCTTCGTGTCTCAAACCTGATTCATGTCAAGGTGTTATAAACCCTGGTCGGGTCAGGTAAATCTAAGATTAAGGTTGGCGGTATGCTTTAAAATCCCTTAACACTTAGTAGTTTATTAAATCATAAATCGTCCCAGGCACCATAAGTCCTCAATCACATCAGGCATCCATGGCAAAAAGACCTGATCAAGTGAGGCACGATAAACCCTGGACGAGTTTGACTCAGAAGCTTGAAAATCTTTGAAGACCCCCGGTTCTAATCAGTCTACCCCTGAATCCCCGAAGGAAGACTAGTATAAAGACCCCTTTTTTGGGAATGCCTGGCCCCAAAGGATTCATAACCTTTTTATAAATAAGGTTAGTGAATTCATTCAGTTAATTCAATGTCAAGTCACAAAATAGTTAGAAATAAGAGAAACTTGCAACGAAAGGAACTAAAAGCAAAGTGTATCTTTTCATTGATCTAAATAAAGATATACATGTGTATGTTGAAAAAATTACAAAGGGGTTAGGATTTTACAAAGATCTACAAAACTTTTATAAAAAATGTCTAAGTCTTAAAAACTATATTTGGAGAGTCCCTCCTCTTCATTCAGACAGCTCCATCACCTAGTCTTTGACCCGGGGTGTGTCAGGGACATCTCCATCTACTCTCTTTAGGGTGGGGGCATCCCTGAGGAGTAGGCATTTTCCTAAGGATGATGTACCTCAATAGCCTCAGTTGTTTCCTCTCCGGCCAAGTTGTTAGGCTACTTTTCATCCTCGAGTCTTCCTTTTTCTTTTTTGCCCATTAGATCCACTTCCTGGCCAGGAGTCTCGAAAAGCTCACTTTGAGTCCCGAAAGTCCCTAGGACATCTCGTCCTAGCTGATCAAACAACCACTAAAGGTACCGGCTGGGGTGCTCTTGGAGGAAGAGTCGACTAGTCAGGTTCACCCCTTCATTTATAGCATAATCATAGTAGGCCTCTAACTGAGTCAGAACTCCCTCTAGTTCCTTTGTTCTCTCCTCTAAGGACTTCTGCGTTTTCTTACACCCCGCTTCCAGGGTCTGAAGCTCTTCTGACAAGAAGTTTATTCTGCTTTCATGCTCCAAGATTTCATCTACGGCCATGGAGTAGTTGTTCGACAGAGTATGATGCTGTTAATCCAATTTGTCGTACTGAGCCATTATAGTCCTCCTGACCTGAGCAAGCTGGGTATAATCAGCCTCCAGGGTTTGGACCCGAGCCTCTGCAGCTGAAAACTTTTCCTGCCAGGTCTTCTCCTCCTCAGTCCATTAGGACTTCTCTCAGAGCAATTATGACTTCTCCCCCTCCAGGGAAGAGATCTACGATGAAAGTTCCTCCCTCTCCTTCTTAGCACTCTCCCAGGTAGCAACTATCAACTCTTTAGGCCTTCTACTCTAACTTTTTGACCGTATCGAAAGCCTGTTTCCTGAAGGCTAGGGCATTTTGATAATTGTCAATGAAAAGGTCTAGTATATATGTTCCCTGCCCTAGAAGAATGAAA
Source organism: Trichilia minutiflora (assembly GCA_035590515.1). NCBI lineage: Eukaryota > Viridiplantae > Streptophyta > Magnoliopsida > Sapindales > Meliaceae > Trichilia > Trichilia minutiflora. The sequence continues at coordinate 778,687 of JAVXUL010000009.1, read as the reverse complement.
AAGAAGTATTAGCATTTTCAAAAGGGAGAAAATCTTCTAAGTCATTCACCGAGGATTAAGCTCATGAAGGAAGTAATTTATCCGATGAGAGAAGATGCTGAGCCAATTGACGGCTTCCTCAAGGGACACGCTAGCCATATCCCCACCACCTCCCGAGCCGAATTAGCCAGAAGCAGGAGGTATCTAAAATTCTCCCGCTTCTCTTTTGAGAGATCCTCCAAGAAAATCCCATCTAGGTTCCTAATATTTTCCCTGATAGCTTAGAAAGGGTCTTCAATTTCAAAGAAGGGCAGGTCTTCCTGCCTCTGATCCTGGCCCCCACCAATTCTTGAAGCACCCTTCATGTTTTTGGGATTAAGGTACTGTTGTTGATAGGGGATTGTAGTTTTCCATCCTAGGCCTTAGGTGGCCGTTGTGTCTTCCTTATAGGGTGGGAAAGGGTGAGGCGGGATGGTAACCTTCAATTTCTTCCTTGTCTTGAGCAGGCCTTAGTCCAGGGGCTTTTTCCACTTATCTTTCGTCCGGGCATAGTCATCCTTTGGAGGGCGCTTCCCCGACTAGTCCTTGGGCGGCTCTTTAAAGGTTATCTCCTTCTGCTTTGGGCGTTCCGCCTTTTTACCCCCTTCTTAGGGGCCTTCTTCTGATCAAGGATCTTTTTCGGATCCCTTTCTTGGGCCCTTTACCATTGTCCCCAGGGGTCTTTTGTTGGGGGTCAGTTGGTTTGGCTCCCTTTGACCCCCTCTTTCGAAAGTAGTCCATTTAACATATCAGCTGCCTTCTGCTTTCTGTTAGCTACGGTACCCCCTGTTCCTATAGCTGCAAGAGTATAAAGAATGGGGTTAGGAAGAAGCTAACCCGAGTCCAAGCATAGAAGCCATATTGAAAATTTTTTACCCTTATTCAAGTGTGTCCTAACCTTGGTCAGCTCACTCCTGGACGCGGCCTTAGACACCAACCCGAAACCTCACTTGGGAGTTAGGGCTCAGGAGATTTCTGACATCCATTGGGACTAGGGATTCCATTCTGCTAACCACGTCAGACAGGATTCCCAGCTGTTCTCAACCAATATCTGCACAAAGAGAAGTCAGTTAGAATATTTCATAAATAAAACTCTTAAAATATAGCTTGTTATACCTGGTTCTTGGAAAAACGTGGGGATGGCACCCTGATAGGATTCCACCCAATTTTCGCTGATCACGAATCAGCGGTCCTTCTACTATTTATTATAGGAAGGACTACCTTTAAGCTTCGACTGGTACTTTGGGCGAATCTGCAAGTAATACCACTCTGGGTACTGGCTGATGTTTTTCTTAAGGGAATAGAAGTACAACACCTCATCCGGGGTAGGGGTAAGAGCTCCGAGATCAGCCTTTAGCACGAATAGACCCCCCCAAAACCCTCCAACTATTTAGAGTCAATTGGTAGGGGGAATGTCGAAGGCCTCAAAAATCTTTGCGAAGTACTGTTAGAGAGGAAACTTGACCCCTAACAGTAGGTGCTCCTCGTTGAAAGCCACCTCTCCCGACCTCAGGGCACTTGGAATTTCTTCAGCCCTAGGAACCCTAAGATTTATGTTCGTAAGAATCCCGTAAATCTGGTGGTAGGTTTGTATATTCGCCTCGGTAATGGTAAAAGGGAACCAGTCTGCTTCATTTAGTCTCCTGGCCCGAGCTTGTCTGGTGATATTACTCTCATCTTCCCCTCTCTCCTGGGTAGGGTAGCCGCATGAGAAGATTCTCTCCAATGATCAGCTTCCTTCGAACCTCCTTTGTGAGCCATTTTTTATGCAACTTCAAAGAATACCTGCAAAAGTATAACAAACAAACAAAAAACCAAAAGACACAAGAAAAGAGAAGGGTAGAGATTGAATTAGAGAGCTCCAAAGTTGAGAAGCAAAGGCAAGAGAGAAAATTCAGAAGTGTGAAAATGACAAGTGAAAAGGGAGGGTATTTATAGTAGAGAAGGACTGATCTCTACCGTTGATCTAAATGATCAGGGAGTAGCCACGTGTCCCCATCCATAAATGCCCTTATAGCTCAAGGAACGGTCATTTCTTCTCAACAGGGTTTTGACACGTGGCACGCTCCCAATCCAGTATTTAAAATCTTCCCAACACACGAGGCGTCATCAGCCTAGAGACAGCTATTGACAGACCTGACGTGACTTTTGATAGACTGTAATTAATGAAGACAGAGTGAAAACCTGCGAGGGAGGCGACACACCATCAAGATAGTAATGGCTCCGTTAGAAGAAAGAGAAACGATCTCAATGACCAGGTAGCGTCCACACCACACCAACCGCCTCAGTAGTTAACTATCCCAGCAGTCAAACCGAATCACTTGAGCCAGCACTCTCCTCTGGGATGGATAGTCTCAGGCATGATTTTCTGACGCGAGTTTTACAAGTCTACCATCAGAAACTGGGGGACTGGATGTTTGGGAGAAAATGCAAGATTGACATGTGGATATACCATCAGCAAGATACGTGGCAGATGTCCAGGTGGTCGCCCCAGGGATTTCATTGTCCCAGGAAATTTCCCAGGAGTCTCATTGCCTCAGGCCTTCTTCGCCCCAGGCCTTTCATCGCCCCAAGGTTTTTACCATCTTAGGTCCTAGGAAGATAGGGATTTCTTCTCAGGTTTTTCCGCAGTCATCAACAACACGCCTCAAGCATCCAATAGTGGGGGCCCTCAGACATCCTCGCCCTAGGGATCAGGATAGCTTCTCAAGAGAAATCACCATAGACCAGGATTCCTTCCATAGTCGACTTGCAAGTGACCCCTGACCTAGACACCAATGGACACGTGCCCCCTATTCAAAAATGGGAATGAGTGTTGATAGTAGGCCCACTATTGATGTAGCAGTCCACCATAAATACACCCGTCCCATCCTACGAGCATCTTCAGGTGATGGGACGGTGTCAAGCTTGTAACTGACAAACATGTCAACAACATTAATGAAATTCGATGGCACACTGTCTCATGACAGACATCACATCATTCCCATTCTCCGATGCCTAGTCACTATCAACAGGACATTATATAAGGACAACTTCTTCAATGGAGATGGGACTTTTTGGTCACTTCTTTTTCACTCTTAAACTTCAGGCACTGGAAGAACCGAAGAAACACTTCGGCACTAAAGGAGATTTGGTAACATTATCACCTTCATTTTTCCTTCTTCATCTCCATTTGGTAACCTCTGCACTTAACTCTTTCATAATTGCCATTTTCGGTTTCTTTCTTCTTTGTTCGATGAAAATAGCACTTCCCTTCCTTTATCATTGTCTGAATTAGGTATCGAAGTTTTTCTATCAGGAACCTTTCCCAGAATCACTTCAAAGGTATTACTATTTTGCAGGCTTAAGAGGTGAAACTTTACTCGAAATAACTACACTATCAGTCAACCTCTGATAAAAAAATCATCGTCTAACAACAGTCTCATCATCTTTACATTTCACCAGTTAAATCATTCCAAATTGACTGCAAAAAAGATTCACGAAAAATTCTTGCACCAACAACACCTTTTTCAAATTTTATAACAGCAAAATAAAAAAGTTCTCATTTTAAAACCGCAATCTCACAACTCTGTTGTTTTTTGAACTATAGATTTTTAATTATTTTCGTGATTGAATTTAAAATTTTGAACTCTAATCATACATAAAAAAATTCCCAATTAAATATTATTTATATAAATTTTTAAACAATAATAACCTGTTTTGGAAGACATTTCAAAGCGTAAACTATAATTTCAATTCCACGAGATTGAAACATACAAAGTTGTCACAAAAATGATGAATCAAGTAAGCAAAGAGATGAAGAAAATTGGAAAAAAAAAATGAAAAAAACTTAAATACAGATTCACAAAACTTCCAAGCGAATGGAGTATTTGTTTTGTGGCGACAACATAAATTCCAAAATTTATCTCGCAAAAGTGCTACACCCAAAGTCTGAGATAATTTCTTGACACGGGTTCCCCAAGCAGTAAACAAATAAATAATATTTCTGTTCTTCACTCTTCGTGGTTAGATTCTCGATCAACCTAGAACTCCGCTTTAAGAAAGTGAAAAGCCAATTCCTTTATCTGTTCAAAAAACCTGAAGTCAATATAACTGTGACTCTCTAAAAGAGTTCGGTCACCAGCAGATGATGCCATAATCCTACATGAATTTATTGTTGGTAAAGAGAAAATTGTTGGGGTACAATCAACTTGTTGAGCCAAAACTGAACTCATATTAGGATGAAAATGAAGAAGAATACAACGTAAAAGGTAGAATATACCATTTAAGGTCTGTTTTGCATTTCATTTGAACCCTTGGGCTTGGGCTTTGATTTCTTTTCCCGTTTCTTACTACTGTAAAACAATCAGATAAGAGCATGGTTTTGAGGAAAAGCAGTGTACAAGAAGGTTAATATGCAGATAGAAGAAATATTATAGATAGTACTCGTCGTGTGAGCTATGTCCCCAACAAGATTTCAGTTTCCTGTTGATGTGCTTCATATCTTTCTCTAAAGGGAACTTATATTTCGTTACCTATGTTAATCACAACAAAAACAAAACTAGATAAGCAAATAAGCACAAGGGAAATGGTATTCTTTTCATTAGAAATAAATTAATTTTACATACTCTTTATGTCTCCAGGTTCCTATTCCAAAGTAATATGAAGGAAATTTAAACCAAATCATACCGAGCAATTAAATATGATAAATTAGTACCCAAGAATCTGTGGCATTTAAAGATTCAATGAGCTCTGAAATGGTGTGTGCAGAATTCTGACGTGATATAATGCTTGTCAGGTATCTGAGAAGAAGGATAAATCTACGTCAATGACAAGGCTTACATGATATGCTACAAAACGTGAAAAGTAAATTGCCGATATTCATAAAAATAATCCAATGAAAATTCACCAAGTGGTTCAAAACCTATCAAAGTCGACAACTCTGTGCACCTTGTTTGAACTGTGTAAAGCAGCCAATGCCAACTGCACCATGCCAGCAGATGAGCCAATTTAAAAAGATGAAAGAACAAATAAATGAACAAATGATAACCCAAATTCGGATTGTTAATATTGAAAAAGATAGTAAAAGACAGTTGCCATATAGCAAAAGCCATGGAGTTGTAAAGGTAATATATTATTTAAATACGAAAATATAATAAGGGCTATTCTTCTTTTCCCAGCTCCAAGGTTCTCAACAAAGAAGATACAAAAACCTCTTTCCTTAATTTCTCAAACCTTAAGACCATTACTTATTTAACCACAGCACTTTTCCGTCATTTTAGGCCATCAACATAACACCGAAGACCCTGGGGCTTGGCTTTTAAACATGGGTGACAAATAATATCAGCATAATTCCAAAACTCAATTCTATTAAGTTAGAAATAGATTAAAATTCTAAGATGAATAAATTAGTTTTGGCCAAGAAACATATAAATCTTCAGGGAAAACAAAGAGAAGTATATTGAACATCAAAAAGTTAATAATTTATTATACTGAATGAGAGAGAAGAAACTTTAACATCTCTATGTTTCATGTTTCAATTTCAACTGTTTGCTTTGAGGAAGTAGTAAGATCTTTAAAGTTCCAAAGCTCATAAAGAGTAATTATAACATCTAATTTAACAAGGAGTTTAAATGACCAAGAATACCTGTCCAGGGGGGAATAAAAGTGGTGTATCAGTAAGCATTATTTTGTCAACTTCCAACCTAGCAGTATCATGCAATCCTACAATATATTAACACATGACATAGATGATTAGTGAGTGAATTGGAAGAAAGACAAGGCAGTTGAACCACATCAGAATAACCCTGGGCATGTATGCAAGCCAACAAACCGAGCATTACGTATAGCCATTACAACTAAATTGCTGAAACCGAACTTATTTTTCTGTGCATGAGCAACTGTCGGCTTTGCCTTTATAATGTTATGCTATGGAAAACGGGGTGAAAATTATTGAACCCTTATGTTTTTACATACTTATCTGACTAGGACACTATAGGAAAATGAAGGAAACTAACAAAACTTAAAACATCAGGCAATACTGGTTCATCTCTCAGCACTTTTAGAGCTCTAAGCCAGGATTCTAAATCACATGCATCTGACCACAGCTAGGAAAATTAACATCAACAGTTACCGCTTGTCCTGAGAAGACTTTCAAAATTCAACTTGAGTCAGTCATAGTTTGTAGAGGATAAGAACAAAGTTTACCTTCAACATTTGTAATTGGCCATTCTTTGCTTGGCAGAATTCTTAGAGAATCAAAGTTTAATGTCAACAATTGCAGTTGTGGCACATAGAACTAAGAAAGAATGCATTATGTCAAACCAAAAAAGAAAAAAGTGCCCCTTTCCTACATATATGAAAGAGAAGAATTGGAATAAATTAGTCGATCTTACCTCCATATCATTGATAAAACCTTCAAGCGGACGGTATGGTGCATAAACAATAAGATCAAATTCCAAACCCTGCATGATATGATATTTAAACCAGCAACTGAAAAACAAAAATGGAGACAACAATGGCATATGAGCTTAAAGACATGCCTGATAAACAATCATTTCGTAGTTCAGAATCATTTGATGATCCTGGGAAATCCCCTTACCAAGCTCCTCTGCCGAGACATGATTTTCTTCTATCTTACAAACTGCATACACACAAGCTAACCTGCAGCCATGAAGAAGGAATTTCATTTTAATAACCAATGAAAGCAACAAGTAAGTAAACATTTGGCCATTCAAGGAAGGTCACCTTAAGAATAATACAGTACCATATGAATAATGGAAGAAAAGGAAAAACGTATGAAGGGTGCAATTTTCACTTGGAATGAAAGAGAATATGAGCGGAGACTAATTGTTACAGTAACAAATATATCAGACCATGTGATCCTAATAAAGCACCAATTTCCTAGCGTTGTTATGTCCTCACATCTTTCAAATACTTACCTGATACATTTTCTACTTCACAATAAAAATTCTAACAAAATATTACAAGAGTATTTGCAACCTTTGGTAGTGAATGTAAGAGACATTTTCATGTATCATACATTATATTTTTTGGGTGATGTTCCATGACAGACCATTGCAGATAGAATCGTTTGAAGTATAAGAGTGCTGTCGCCTACAAATGAATAAATCCCACAAGGGTGTAAATAAAACCAGTATGATTTTTGTCTTTCTTTCTTTTTCCTAAAGAAAAATTCATGCAAGATTGTAATAATTGAAGATACAGAAAATGCTCTCGTCAAATGACCCAAGATTGTACCTGAATTTTATTAGGAAAGTAAAATGCGCTACATACTTCGCGAAGTTTATTCTCATAAAATACTCTCATGGAATGTTCTTCTTCAATACTGAGTGGTTTTGGACAAGAATGCTTTTCGGCTGAGATAGAAACAAAAAGACCATGAATTGTTTATAAAGGAAAATAATTAGTCTGAAAAAAAAAAAACAGAACCACAGCAAACAACAAGGCACTTACCATTGCCTTTGGCATTAGTTTGCAGTTCTGGGTATGAAAATGACCCATCAACATCAACTTCCATTTGCATTGTTCCATACTTAAATATACAATAAAATGTTAGCAACATAAACACATGCTGTGAAGCCTACTTTACCGAATAGGTGACAGATCAAACTCTTATATGCACAATTTATTTAAAAAGACGAAAAGTTGTGCCGTGGAACAGACAATATGAATAGATAATGCTACTCTTGATCTAATTTACATGGAAAGCACACAGTGTCACAAGATGATGATGTTGGCATACCTTCTCCAGAGTTTGTATTGCTCTCCGATTAGCAGCTTTGTACTTCTCAATCTATATCATGAAAAAACTAACCTTTTATTACCAAAACCGATAACACTAAAATTAAACGTACAAATTTCAATTCAGATATGTTCTCGCAAGACAGGTAACACACACTCCTTTTATTTCTGTAGTATAAAATAAAAATTCCAGAGTCAAGATTGATATTGAGCAACAGGAAACCAATTCTCTGTTCATTTGTTTGCTCTCTTCCCTCACAGTTTGCCAACAGGCAAATAGTAAATAAAACCAATCACTCACCCACTCAAAATAATAAAATTAGTAACTCCAATAAATAATTCACTAAAACATAAAGGAGACCTACTAACTATTGGGACTACCAGTCACAAGCAATTAACTAGAAAATGGAGACTTCGTTTCTAGCAAATCGATAAGAAAAACACAAAAACTAGAAAAATTCATCCCGCACTCATTCGTACAATTTGCAGGAAATCAAACAGAAAATCATATAATCACAGAAAAAAGGGAAAAAAAACATCAATAAATACGAAGAAAATGGAGAATTACAAGCTCCTGAGGCGTGAAAATCCACTTCGCGCGGTGAGTTGAGGTCTGGAAATCGGACATCGCTTGGACTCAGTAAATCCAGCTCAGTTGATTCGATAATCGGACATCGAAATCCTGTCGTCCTCGTACTTTATTAGTTCGTATGTAATTGCAGGAGACTGTATGCAACGGATCTTCACCGCCTGGCCAAAAAACAAATCGTTAAATTTTCAACCGCAGCAGCAGAGAATGACCGTACTACGCAAAAATAACTTTTCACGATTCGTCCAACGTGTGGTATTCGGGATTGTCTGTACTTCGGCATGAAAACGACGCCGTTTTAGAGGAGAGCACAAACTGTACATACCACATTGAATGAAAAGTATTTGAACCCAAATTTTGAAAATTCATTTATTGTTATTAATTATATTTAATTACATTTTTATTGATGAAAGTTATCACATATAAAATGTTTGTATTCTTAATATTATTTTACAGCGGTGCCCAATTTTTTTCATAACATCTTATCAAATTAATAAATATCTAAAATAAAAATAATGTTATTATTTTATAAAAAATTATTTAATTTTAAAATAAAATAACTTTTTAATAAAATTGGTTTTCTGCCAATTGTCTTTAAAGGTTTGATTTTAATTTTGTTTATAAAGAAATAATGTATGTTGTTATCAAGTATTAAGGCTGTTTAAAAAATTTAGATTTTTAGAGTATCGGTCTAAATTCGAAATTAAATTATTATACCCTATTACATATGAGATGTGACCAACAGGAGATCGGAACCCCACCCCCATAAGTCTTTATCAACACATATGCATATACATAACATACTTGCATAATTAAACATACACCAGTGAATATTTTAAGTAAAAACCTCTAAGGACATATTTGATATATCTCCATGTATGTATATATATATATATATATATATATATTATTATTATTAAAGACTCCTGAATTATTAAAGTCTATTTTAAAGAAGGAATTAACACA
>JAVXUL010000009.1:731543-744211 GCA_035590515.1 Trichilia minutiflora | reverse complement strand
TCCTCGTGGGTTCGACACTTAACAATTGATTGTTCTAAACTATAACTTGGACACCGTGCGCTTGCGGGTTTTGAATATGTATTTTAAATAAATACGCAACAAGCATTTGCTAGATTCATCTCATATTCTTGAAACATGACAGGCCGAGTTAAAAGAATACCTCAATTTTACAGTTCAACTAGTAAGAATTCTTCATTAACAAGAATAAGTTTTAAGGACTAGAATTATTCCCATAGTGAAAAGTCCTATAGAAGAGTACCACTATCAAAGAAATGACTTGAAAATCTAAAAGTTTGATACGAAAACAATACCTATACCTATTTTAGTAATATAGAGGGTAAATATGGTTTATTTTTTATTTTGCATTTTCATGGTTACCTTTATAGCATTACTTTTAACATTTTCAATATTTAACATCTTTTGATAGAAGCTGCAATGTCCTATCCTAATAATAAATAACAAGTGAGATATTTTAAAATATTTTTATATGATTATTTAGAAAAAAAAAACTGTAGGCCTAAGACGTATCATCATTCATGCATTTTTTGTTCTTTCATATAGAATTTTGAGGACAAAATTCATTTTAAGGTGGAAAAATTGTAAACCCTATAATTTTTATATAAGGATATTTTAATCATTTTATCCTCCAAAAGTATTTTCATCATTTTCTTATAATGTGAGTTCGGGTATTGATTTGAGTGGTAACTCAATAACGATCATATTGAGCAATTTTAAGTATAATTTAATTTGGAATTTGGTATGATATATGATAGAAATGAATTCAAAAAGAAAGTTTTAAAATTTTTTTTAGATAAGCAATTCGGTTAAACAAATCAGGGAATTTGTTCGAATGAATGGTTTTGGTAGAACAATTAAGAAGCTTAGTTGAACGAAGAACTACAGAAGAGTTCAGTTGAATGAATTCTTTTATTCATTCAAACGAATAAGTTTGGTTGAACAAAGTACATGTTCGTTTGATCAAACATGTGATCAAAAATTTTCAAAGAGTTACAAAAATTTTAACTTAATGAAGTAGAGAATTCGTTTGATCGAAGTGAGGTTTGATCAAACACATCGAGCAATTCATTCAATTGAATTGATCGAAAATCCTATGAAAATATCTATTTTTCCCTGAAAAGAATTTATTTTATTTTATTTTTAAGGATATTTTAGTAATTTCACAGAGCATACATAGATATAGATATAGATATAGATGTGTGTGTGTGGTGGTTGGGGGGCGGCGCGCTTCTTTCTTCCTTTCTCTCCTACATTTTGCTCTCTGCTCCCGTTTTCCTTCTCTCTGCCTTCTCCCTTTTCTTTTTCATTTTTCATCGATAAAACTATAATTTCTCATTAGAAATCAAATCCCTAGCACTCTCTTGTTTATATTCAAGGTTTGTTTCATTGAAAATGATGAGAAATCACCTTGAGAGAAGTTAGGGTTTATTATTAACATCAAAGTAATTTCAACAATTTTAGAAGAGTGAAACTTCCCGGGGTTGTTTTCAACCCTTTGACATTAACAAAGTGGTTCGTGGTTCTTCATTGCGAGAAAATTGTTGAAAGAGTGATTCTCTATCTCGTCGTAATGAGTGGATGTTTTGTTATCCTCTTTCCTTTTTAAATTATTACTTTATCATAATTAAGTGTTTATATATATATATTTTTAAAGAAATAGTAAACTTTTATATAATTTGTATTTGGAGGTGATGATTATTTGATTGTGTGAAAATTGCGAAGGTCTTTTGTTTGTGGTAGATGTAGAGAACGATTTTATAACGATTATGATATATATTTGTTTATACATATATTTGAGGTCGAAAGCTAGTCATGAATGTTAATCTTTAATAAGTTATGTGATTTGTGGTATTATTTTGTATATGTTATGATCTAGGCTAGGAGGCTAAGTGTGAGATTATTTTATCTTTTTGGTGAGAATGATTTTATTGATGACTGTCTGTTATGATGATGATGTTTTTCGCCTTATGTGCTATAGTTATATTAGTTTTGGCTTCATGTGTTATTAATGATAATGATTTGGGCCTTATAAGCCATGATTTTTGGATTTCGACCTTACATGTCATGGGTTTGATATTTCTTGAGGGTAGGTGGAATCTAATAGACCTAAGAATAAGAATCGATCATGTAGTATAAAATAAAATAGGTGATCTATATGATCTAATAATGCGGGTGTGAAGATCGATCTATAACATGAAATAGTATGAGTGACCTACATAATCTAATAGTCCGACAATGAGGATCCCCCATATAGTACGAAATAATATTGGTGACCTATATGATCCAATAGTCTTGAAAATATTGTATGCTATGGTATTTTATTTCTATTAGTTGTGGATAGAATTCTATATGTCGAGAGGATTTGATATTGTGATTTTTCAGTGATATTTTACTATGCCACATTCATTTTAAGATTACTATCATTTCTTTATAATATTAATAGGTTTCTTGAAAGGTTTTGATATGGATCTAATACACTATTTTGTTTATATTCCGCTCACTAGATATTTTCCAATACTCAATTCTTTTCTCCCATATTTCAGGTTGAGGTTTTAGACGACGTGTATTTTGATTTTCTCGAAGATTTGATTGCGTTGTTTAGGATATTTTTATTTCGGTTTCGGTTGTATTAAAATCAATTAATGATTTGAATTTGATTTTAGATTTATTCTGAAAAATATGAAATTTGTGATATTATTGAAATTGTTTTAAAAACAGGTTTTAAAATGTCTCAAGTACCTTAAAATGTATTCTAATTAATAAAATTTATTTTTTTATTTCGAGCAATTTTCATATGTATTTATTCTTATAATTGAGGCGTGACATATATATTAAAAAATATATATAATAAATGAGTATGTCAAAATAAAAAAAAAATCTAATTAAAAAATATTAAAAACTTACTCTTTCGTAATCTATTTTCATAATATTTTTCAATAATTTAAATCTTTCCTTAATTTGTTAAAGAAGAAGAAGAAGAACATATAATTATTTAGTTTTAGGCCTTAAAAAATATATATTTAAAATAATAATAGATTAGAAATTAAAAACAATTAAAAAAAGCTTTTTATAAAATTATAAAATACAAACTGATGTAAGATAATTTCTTATATGATTTTGTTCTTGTTAATTATATTAATTTTTTATTTTTATCAACAAATAAAATCATATCATATTAATTTATATGTCTAATTTGTATACAATATTGAAAGAAGAATATTTAGACCCTTAAGAATTGGTAAAAGGGATATTTTTAATCCATTAAGTAAAAAAAAAATCATTTTCATTCTTATTTATTATTTTTAATATTTTTTGTAGTAATTAATTTAATTTTTATTAGTATAATAAAAATTTTAATTTATGACCGATCAGATGGTGGGATTAATTTTTATAATAATTACTAAAAATATATATATAATAAAAATATCAATAAATAAAAATAAAAATAGATATTTTTTAATTTAAAAAGATTAAAATATTCTTTTAATCAAATTTTAGGTATCTAAATGTGTGTTATTATTAATTTAAATATTTGTATAATTCATATTATTTATTATTAAAAAATAAGGTCCTAAGCTCAACCCCCACCACCAAGCCACCATTATTAAAGCGCTTAAGGGATTAGGCCCCGGTTTTCTCCAGTCGTTTGGTACCGCCTGTCGTAGAGTACTTGTCTGTCGTAAGGTATCACGGGTGCTTCCGGCTTAGACTTGGATCTCGTCCCAGTGACGCTGCCCAAGGGTAGTCGAGGGCCTGGGTCCCCATGATAAATCCCGAGATAAGCAAATCCCGGGATATTGACTGACAATTGGAGTTTTCGGGTTTTCAAAAAAAAATTATTATAAATTAATATCGCTATTAGACCGTCCGGTTCACATGAAATCAGAATCATTGAAGGTAGTCGAAAGTGGGTCCAGTCTATGTGCGACATATATAATAGATCCAACACATTAAAAAAAAAAGAAAAATATTTTTTTTTTAAAATTCAATATAAATATAAATAATTCACAAATATCTGAATGTACAAGTTCTAACAAATTTGTTTTCCTTTCAACTCTAGGAAAAGGTTTCTTAACCATTTTAGCTTGTATACAAACTTCGCATTTCGTTTTATCTTCATCTTTATAAGTGATCATTCCATGTTTAGACATATACTTTAAAGATCTAAAACCAACATGAGCCAATCTATCATGCCATAAAGATAAAGATAACTCAACAGTATAAACAGAAGCATTCACTTTATTATCATTAATATTAAGTTTAAACATACCATCACAAGCATAACCTTGTCCTACAAACAGTCCATTTTTGGACAAGATTATTTTGTTAGACTCTAATACAACTTTGAACCCCTTCTTACAAACCAAACTAGCAGAAACAAGATTTTTTCTTATCTCTGGTACATGCAACACATTAAGTAGCAATAATTTCTTTCCAGAAGTGAAATTCAGTTCCACACTTCCTTTCCCTGCTACTTTTGCAGCATTATAATTGTCCATCAGAACTTCTTGTCCATTTTTTGCATTCTCATAAGTCTTGAATTGTGACTTATTATTACAAACATGAACTGTGGCACCAGAATCAAACTACCAGTCATTTGTGATTTTATTCGCTGCCATATGAAGTTTTGTAATCATTCCAATATGCCAATCTGAAACCATAGCAACCAGATTTTCAGTTCCATCTTCTACCATATTAGCTTTATTGGAATTCTGAACACTGTTATTTGCTATCTTTTGTTTCTTTAGAAACCTGCATTCACGTTTGTAGTGTCCCTTTTTGCCACAATGATAACATGTCTTGCTTTTCTTTGGATTACTCCCACTGGTTTTGTTAGAAGAACCTGCTGCATCAGAAAATTTTCTTTTGTTTCCAGTATGTTTGTGTGATTTCTGGTCTTGATTCCCTTCAACAAAATTAACTTTAGTTGCAGTCTCAGAAACATGTCTTTTCGCAAGACTTCTGGTTTCTTCTTCAATGCGCAAATGTTTCTGAATCTGTTCAAGGGAAAAACCTTCTGTGGTATGCAATAATTTACTTCTGTAATCATTCCAACTAGGTGGAAGTTTGGCTATAATTCCCCCTACTTGAAATGCTTCAGGAACTACCACTTTAAGATCTTTGAGTTTGGAAACAAGAACTTGTAACTCATGGACTTGATCCATCACAGATACATTATCAACCATATAAAATTCAAAATATTTCATAATAAGAAATTTGTCCACACCTTGTTTTTCAATATTATAATTATATTCCAAGGTCTTCCAGATTTCTTTCGGAGAAGTAACTGATGTGAACATATCATACAATTTGTCTAACAAATTATTGAGAATGTGTCCCCTGCACAGCAACCCATCTTCCTCACATTTCTTACGTTTTGCTTTCTTCTGTTCTGTATCTTCTGGTGTAAAGATAAGAAGATATAGAACAGAAAAAAGCAGAACATGTAGAGATAGGAAGATCTAGCAGTTCAGGATCAAGAATATAAAAAATCTTCAGAGCAGTAAGCAGAGACAGCATCTTATTCTTCCAATGAACAAAATTTGTTCCATCAAAACGATCCAGCTTAACAAATTCTTGATTCATTACAAAGACTGATTTCGATTCCATAATTAATTCCTTAAAATTGATAGAAAAAAAGAAAACGATAGGGTAAATATAAAATAAGAATCAGACTTTGAGGCGTATTATAAATATTGTCTTCAAGGAATTAATTGCTCCCATTATTCTGTTGTTACTGGGTTTAATAGCAATTATCCTTTAAAATATAATAAAGCCTCTGAGAATTACTGACAGCAAAATTAAGAATTCTTCTTCAAGAATTTCAATGGAGAGCAAATTTTCTTTTGAGAAAAATTTTGAATAAATAGAGAAAGAGAAAAGATATATTTCAATTAAAAAGAAAATTTTCTTTTATAATTTCAATTTGAATAACTATAAGTGCGTTATTTAACTGTTATTTAATTTAAATTAAAATTAAAAAAAATAAATAATTTTATTTACTTCACACGTGTCAATAGGGCATGTGCCATCTTTAATTATAAATATTTTTTATATTAAAATATGAGTTTTTCTCCAAAATTTTCTTCTAATTTTCTTTATAAACCTAACTCCAATTTCTATTATAAAGTCCTTAGGATCTTTATGATTAAACAAAATGGATACTTTCTTCTAAAAAAACGTAATAAGCTACGTTAACAGAGTTTCCAATTAAACGACAAATACAGTGTTGAGGTTTGATTCCGAATGTATCATACTTTTCATTCATAGGGTAACCAAAAGAAGTCTCATATTTATTGTTTTATAAAAATTAAATATTTGTTGAAAAAATTGTATGCTACTTCTTTAGCAGGTACCAAGTTTCCTTGTGACTGCTTTGAGTTTGAGTTTGTCAAAATATTAAATAAATTAAAAAATTGGTCAATCATTAATGATAACAAACGTCAAGAGTGGGCACCGAGGTAGAAAATAAATGGAGAGGGACCCTTTCTTTCTTTTTTTTTTTTAAATAATATAATTATTGCAATCGGAGGCTTAGCTGGAACTTCAAGTGAGCAGTAAGTAAAAATTTCCATGTGTTCCAGCAGGGACGTAGCCCATTTAAATTGTTAACTGGATCCAGCAAGTTTCAGATCCAATATTTTCTTGTAACGAATTTTTGTCTAGAATTAACTTCGAAGGCCCAAAGTGTTTCGGATTAGTACTTGTTTTATTCGGAGACGGGTTGCTTTTCTCTTGACATTTGACAAGTCCCTCTCCTTCAAATTCTCAGTCCAAACTACTACAAATCGGTTTTTAAATGTTAAGCGTCGCAGCGGCTGTACCCTGTCCGCTTTTCTATTCCTTCTTCTTCCTTCAAATTCTCAGTCCAAACTGAAGATGTGTTAAATGTTAAGCATCTAAATCGAACAATCAGAGATTATGAAGAAAAGGGTTTATGGAATCTCGATTTCGGTTCTTGTTTTCCATATGTTAATTTCGTTTTCTCATGGTAAATCGCCCCCTTCTCTTTCTCTGTTAGACCTCTATGTTTAACAAATTTTCGTTTTATTTATTTCGTATAGCTTTTAAATTGATTTTGAGGCAAACCCTTTTTTATTCTATGAGAAAAATCATTTCTTGGCTTGTATATGTTAATTTATAACTTTACGGTGTTCTGGTATTGCAAGAGAAGAATATTGTTGAACTGAATAGAATAGTTGCTTTTTACCCTCGTGGTATATTGAAGGATGAACATATAACGAGATATTTTTGTTAAACGTTTTATGAAAATTTCTTATTGATGTGCCAATTAGAATCTGTCATGGCTGATGAATCTCCCTTATTTCTGGATTTCATCTGGAATATGGTGGCGCAGTAGTTGTTTCTTGTCTTTCATAGCATGATTTGATGCTGGTTGATGCCCATTGGCGTAAAGTTGTGATAGCCTGCATATGCATGGACTGGATATTATTCTGAGGGAAGAAGCAAATAATGACAAATGTTAATGTTTAAATGTACATACCCCAGCCCAGAACCAAAGGGGTGAAAGTTTATATTCACAGCGTTTAGAAGTTTTTTGTATTGTCATGGAAGCATATCATTGATGTGAAACTCAGGCTCATGCACATGATAACTCCTTACCACAGAAGAACTGTTGATCTTTGAAGGCCAATACATAAACTAGGGGATAGACTTTATAGTTGTATGACTTAGTTTGCATATATGGTGGTCAGTCTGGATGTTGTGCTTGGTATATGTACGGGACTACATTGGCTGCAAAAGATACTGTTAGCAAATTTTCTGCTTGTCGTTCCAGCTTTTAAATTCTTTGAAAATATATCTATGCAGGAAAACATAGTGGAGTGTGCATTTCGCAAGGTGGTCGCTTCAAGCCATTCTCATCTGAAGGTAAACCTCCAAAAAAGGCGAGCAAGGGACAGAATGATTTGACCCTTTGTAGGGTCTTCCGCAAAAAGACCTGTTGTGATGTTGCCCAGACACATCCTGCTTTGCTATCAATTAGGAGGCTTGCCTCGACCGGGGAGGCAAGCCAACAATGCTTGCATCTATGGGAATTACTGGAATGCTCTATTTGCCATCCAAGTGTTGGCATTCAACCTGGACCCCCTTGTTTATGTGCCTCATTCTGTGATAGAGTTTATCAGGCTTGCTCTAATGCTTACTTCTCCATGGACGTTAAGACACAGGTGTGCAACTAATTTCTGAAGTTGTGGATTGGTGGTTAATAGTCTTAGGGCTGTAGAGCTTAGTTGTATTACTTAATCATACACGTGGGAGCTTTTTTCCCACTAAGCTATCAGATTTTTTTCTAGTACCTCTTGTTGTAATAAACCTAGTGATTTGTCTTGCCCAGTGAATTAGTAAAGTAAGCAACATCTTGTAGTTTTTGCCTTTGTGCTAATGTTTGACAGTAAATTTTTTGTTGAAAATTTCTCTCATTAGGTTCTAGCACCATGTGGAGTAAAAGACTTTGTTTGTGGCACAGCTGCGGAGTGGGTCTCTAATGGCACAGAACTCTGTCGTGCTGCAGGTTTTGCTGTTAAACTACCTGAGGATAAAGATATTGATTTGGAAGAGACTTCTTGTTATGGTGGTAAAGCGAGTTTGGATAAGATTGCTGATTCATGGAAGGCATCACGATCTAAAATGCCACAGAAATCTGAGAATATATTGGAAGATTTTCGGCAGTGGGCGCAGCAAATGCAATTTAGCGAGAGAGTTTCTTGGGCAGTAGGAGGATTGGTTCTTACAGCAGGTTTATTGTTCATCAGGTCAGACTCTTGCCACTGCTTATAAGATTTAAGTTTTTTGTTTTATTCTACTCCTTAGTTAAGCTTTTTATTATATGGCTTTTCCACATAACTACCTTTTACTTTCATATTTCTTGATAATTTCCAGTTCAATATTTAGCTTTTCCAAGTCAGTGACATTTTTCTTTGAGGTGTGCTGCTCTGTAGCTGTAGAAACTGCAGCAGGGCTTGCATTTGATTTGTTTCAGAGTGGTTAAATTCCTTCAGTGATTAAAATGTTATTAATAGTTTAGATTTTTCTTTTCCTTCAATAATCCAGTAAAAGGAGGAGCCACCGCCAAAAGATAGCAGCTATTCATCGCGGTGCAAGGAAACTGGATGGAAGGATGAGCCAGACATATCCCAGAAGTAAGGTAAATAGGAAAGGAAATCGACCGTAAAAGTCTTCTTGTATGCAAACATAAGTATCCATGTTGATTAACAGGTTTCTGGTGAATTTTTCATGATGATGTACATTAATGGATTATTGTTTTTCTCTTTCAAATAACAAAAAGTAGATGATGTATTATTTCACGGATTGTATATTAAACATGTTGCCGCCCCGCCCTGCTATCAAATTTTTTAGACTACAGTAATGTCCAAATTATAAGTCAGTGCAAAATAGACTAGAGAAGATATTATTGCTTTATTGAATCCTCTTGTGTATGCAATTGCTAAGTTAAATGATTAATAGTATTAGTTAAAATAGAAATATATTTTATACAAAAATTAGCCATCAATGGAAATCAATAATCAATGACTCAGCCTCCAATATTGCCTGTAAACGCAAGGCATTTGAGAAAATAAGAGAAACTTGATCAAGCACAAATACAATGTACTAGTCAAGACAAGAATCAAGGCAGGCCATCTTCAAATCATTCCACACCAATCAGCTGTTACAAGAAAAAATCAAAGGGTGTCGAATGCCAATTCCTCCATAAATGATAAGCGCAAGCTGTTAATTTACAGATTCTTTTTTCTTTTTTGCATAATACTTCTCATTCAATTAAATTTATCGGCAAGCTATGACTCACAAACGACTGCTTCTTTATGGAATCACAACTTCAGCACAAGCTTCCTGTCTCTCCTATTTGAACTAAAACAAATCTCCAGAAAATCCCTTGTTCAACATCAAATCTTCCCAGTTTTAGGGGGCTGTTCAATCAATGACAAGAAAGCAATATATTGTAAGAGCATATTCCAGATTGTAACATGCTTGAATATCAATAATGGATGATCAAGAAAATGTAAGCATACCTTCTTCAGCAGCCCCTTTGAATTAGAAGTGCTTGGAAATGATCTATCAACTGGCTTTAATATCTCAAACGAACATATGAGTTCTTCGTTGACACTTAATAGAGCTCCTGCATTGTCAAACTCCCCGCCATAGTTTGGTGCTGAAAATATTGTAACCAATCTTCGTTTAGCAAAGAACTCATATCCATCCTCCACCACCTACAATTGAACCCATAAACATCTTAATTTGGACAGTTAAAGCAGTAATTTTCAGGCCCCTCCTAAGGATGCTGGTATTGGTCTCAGGTTGTGTTATGCAGAGTGCACTTATCTCCTGCAATCATTTGACCATTTGATAGTTTGATGGCCTAATGACTATTAGAACATGGGCTACTTACACTTGTCAACGCAATAATGATATAAAACGCTACCATTTATAGGCAATTAGGTTAACACTGACCTACAGCCACAATAAAATTATGTGCGATTATCTAAATAATGCAGATACATGCTTCCTGTAATTAACAGGTAGAATGGGTGTCAAACAACAATTTGAAGGATTCTCCTACAAATTTGCATGGCAACAGATCCTGGCTCAAACAACAGGAATTATAAAAATGGCTAGAAACAAAAAGCATGAAAGCTATGAAATGCTTCTATTGCATGCACATGACCGAAAATATGCCACTGTAAATGGATATTCAGTCTGCTGAAATGAAATTGGCTTACCTGATGGCCACGGCATATAAGATCAAGATCATTCTTTTCCAAAAAGTCGGCAACGACATCTGCTCCAAAGGTACATGAAACACCCCGATCACTACCTGCCCAGCCCTCAACATTAGCATCAGGATCTGACCATAGCAGATCACATAGGAGACCACTATCAGGAATATCAGTCGGCCTAGAGATATCCTTTATTTGGTCCAAATTTTCTAACTCAGGAGAGAGTCCGCCATGCATACAAAGTATTTTCTCATTGATGAGTGCAGCCACAGGCAAGCAATTAAAACAATCAGTAAATATTTTCCAAAGCCTAACATTAAATCTCCTTTTACACTCATCATAGAATCCATAAATCCGATTGATCTTAGCATCCTCATGGTTTCCCCTCAAGAGGTGAATTTTTTCAGGGTATCTTACTTTGTAGGCCAAAAGCAAACATATTGTCTCCAAACTTTGCTTGCCACGATCAACATAATCCCCGAGAAAGAGGTAATTTGCCGCAGGAGGGTACCCACCATTTTCAATTAGTCTGAGGAGATCTTGGTATTGGCCATGAATATCACCTGAAAGAGGTCTGTGATGTTAGAAATACCAGATACCAGGGCCAAAAAGTAAATAGTCTACTTTCATGACATTGTGATCTTGAGCAAATGGCAACTTTTTTCAAAAACAACAACAATATTGGCTTCCCATTTTCACATGGATAATTAAAATGTTTTCAGGTTACATAAAAAAACATAGAAATAATATACAAATTTCACTACACCGACAGAACTTAAAATTAACGATCCATCTAATGAAGGCTGGATCTATAAAGTTCATGCCCATAATTAATTTTGTTCACAACCGGATAAGAATTCTGCCTCAATTCCCCATTGATCATACCAAATTACAAGAAAACAACAAAAAATTATATTAAATTTTCCTTCAGTGGCTGATTCCCTCATAATCTTACCCAAAACAAACCTTGAAATACAAAAAAACCACAAACAAAAATGGTCTAATTTCACAATTCAATACCATCAATAGAACCAAAAAGAGAGAGAGAAAGCTGACCGCAAATGCGAATTGGGGCTTCAAGTTCAAGAAGAACGGGCTGAGAAAGGAAGATTTGGCGAGCGTTGACACAAAGTTGACGGATCTCTCCCTCTGAAAGCTGCACCTGTCTGCCTCCTCTTCCTTCCAGCAGCCTCCTTATTATATCATCCAGCACTGCTTTATCTATCATTCCTTCCATTGTCATCATCATCATTCTCTCTATACAAAATATATGTACAAACCGAACCAATTAGGATTGAATCTTGAATTTATAAAGGATTCAACAAAAGGTATGTAAAATATTAGGCAAAGAACTCACAAGGATGGATCAAGATTTTGTTGAGTCAACACAGAAAGGGCAACAATGAATGAAAAGCTTCACTTTCTAGAGAGAAAAAGAAAAAAAAAACTTGAATTGTTGAATTGACAGAAATAGATCAAATGTTCAACTTTCAACAACAGAGTATAGCTAGGAAAGAGAGGACATAAATAGAGAAAAAAAAAAAAGTTCTGTTGAATACAGGAAAAATGAATCAGACCCAACTATTAGACGTAGAGATAGAAGTAGGGTCAACAAAGAGAAACCAAATGGATTTATCTGTTGAATTTATGAGCTCAACGGATGTCAAACAACCAACCTACACGTAGAGACAGATATATCATATCTGTTGTACTGAAATAAAAAGGAAAATGGATCAAAATAAAAATACATTGAAGCTTGAATAAGAATACGAGGAGCGAAACAAATGATGATGAATATGGGTTGTCATTTTCTGTATGTTCTTACTTTCTTCTTCAATTTTCCCTCAGCCAAACAGTTAAAAGGAGAAAATCCAATTGAGGGATGGTTGAAATCTT